>CAKAEH010001584.1:0-44718 GCA_916381525.1 Cercopithifilaria johnstoni | reverse complement strand
TATGGACATAATTCTATCAATTCATTCACATAATTGCTTATATGCAGAAGAAACAATTAGCTTGAAGTTTTAGAATGATCGTTTCAGAAGAAAAGATTTACAAATACATCATATACTGAATTTCCACACACATATAACAATACTCTCAATATATAGTCGCATTGTATGATGATGATAGTAATGGGTATGATAATGATAAATGTTATAATAATGAGTACAGTAATGATAATCATAGTTATGAATGATTATTGTGATAAAAGAAAAAGTAATAAGAATAATGTTTGGATGTAATGGTGTTGTAGTAACAACGATAAAGATAATTGATGATGATTATTGTTATGATATAAAAGACTGTGAAATATAAATAATCTGAATAATATACTACATTTTATTGATAGCACGAATGATACCACTTATTCTGAATAATTGCATTTCAAAATTCTACAAATTTCGAAAACACTTATAAATTTTCATATGCAAATTATAAAAAAGCTAATTTATTGATTTCTTTAATTTCTTCAATTTATACTAAAAAAAATCGATAGATTGTATTGGTTCAATTTCAACAAACGTAATAAATTTTTATTAATTGAAAATTTCGAAAATTTTCCAAAAATATTTGAATAACAAAGAATGATAATATAATACATACAACAAAAATCATAATTTTTATTTTTTGATGATTCATAATAACGTGAGATATTTGAATATAATCTATTATCATCTGTAATCGCATTTTCTGATAGCCTGTGAAAATCTTCCCTAATTTCCTTTCTTCTTTTTAGGATTTCTCAGTCGGAACGATATCTCGCGAGAAAATCAGAATTTGTGAATATTATGATGAAATTTCTAAATATTCAATATTTTTTTTTACTTCTTATCTTCATATCTTTGACTAACAGCAATATTTCGACATTTAGGCTCAAAGTTTTTACTCGTCAATTGATAAATATTATTTCATTTCGTATAAGCAAATTGATGACCAATCAAATCACCGGATGTATTTTATGCATCTAATTTCCTTTTATGAAGTAAAACATTATAAGAAATATAAGAAAGTATCAGCTATTTGCATGGTAGCAGATTCCAGCTGATTCCAGTTGTGACCATCGTATATTTGGATTTGCAGAAACATCATTATCCAAAAAACAAAAGATCAGGAAAGAAAACAATAGAAGTGAAAAAAATTATTGTAATATATTTTACACTTCGATTTTTTCAAAATTCAAAATTTTGACTTTAAAATTTAAAATTATAATTTCTCTTTTTCTTATCAATCATTCTTGCATTTAAATGGAAAATAATTAATAAGTTTTGTAAAATGTTGATTTTTCCGTTCGTCAACCTATTCGTTTCTAAGTGTATATTAAAGGAAAAAAATTTTAAATAAAAAAAAATTAAATGATAAATGATATGATGAAATAAAGGCTTAAAAATCATATCCATTCTCTGTCATTTTTCATTAAATAATATTTAAGATTGTTAATCAAACCCTATTTTCAATGGAATATGTGTTTTAATTAATTTTAAGCTTCAAAATAAAGTATTTTGAAATTATAAACATTGATAAAGGTATGTTACTTTTGTAACATTTTTATCAAAATTTGTTCTAACTTCACAAATTCTGAATTACATCATAAAATTTTCAAATTTTTATTTTCTAATAATAGCATATATATAACAGATTATACAATGAACCGCCCATTGATGCTTAAAGTGATAAATAGTTGAATTTTCCATGTTTATTTCATGTCTTCAAGAAAGCTTCATACGATAATAGATGTTGTTACTGCTAATTTTACTCTCAATTATTGGAATTGCCTATCCAACTGCGCTTCCAAAGGTTTGATTTGTTGAAGAAAAAATTTTATCCTTCAAATGTTTAATACATTTATTTTCTATCCTTTGAAATTTCAAATTTTTATTTTAAAAATATATTTTAGGTAAAAAAATGACATTTCTTTTTTTCTCTTAGCAAAACATATCAAGCACAGTGAAAAATGAAACTGGCAAAGGACATTGGTATCCACCACCAATGTCACCAATGTATGGCGAAATATCACCATTTTCCTATCCAAATGGTTATCATCAGGCTTCATCAGGCTACTATCCCTATACATCTTGTTATCCACCAGCATCATGCGATAAAGTAGTACCACTTGCGCTTGATCGTAAGCTTTATTACTTTTTTGATTTAAAATTTAATAATCAACTAATTTATTTTTAGCAATCATCATTGACTAATAATACTTGGAAACCGTGGAAAAATAAATTCAGGTGAACATTTTCAATAGCTGATGAAAATGAGGAAACAACCTTTGATAGCATAACATTTTAATAATAATAACTCAAGGTTAAAATCTTAAAATTTTCAGAATTTTATTGTTCAGCACATGGGTCATTCGCGTTAGAAACAGGTACAGAGCAATTTATTTATATTAATTTCATTTTACTTAAGCAAGCAAATTTTTCAACGATTTACAAAACGGATGGTAATTTGAAACATTTCTCAATTGGAATGAATCATATTCTTAGTCTAAGTTGTCACGTCACCTTGAGAGCAGAGATTGCCGTTAAAGACTAGAAAATATGGAAAATTGCAACATTTTCGCCCCTGTTACAGTTATGAAGTCATTAATTTCTTTCTGAAGGGAGTCCATCAAACAAACTAATGCGAGAATTTTGTCGATTCACCGCGACCTCCAGCGAAAATTCGTGTAGTACCTGCTGCAAGATTGCCGCACGGCACTATACTACCTCAGCTGTCAGTTTTCAATGCTTCATTTAAAAATCAGTCAATTGCTAATTAATTATATTTGCAGTATCTTATATGGTCTGATAGGTCCTCAAGCCAGTTCTCATCAGCTCTCGTATAACTATTCGAATGTAAGCTTTCCTCTGCATAACTGGCTCTCAATTCCAGGATGAAGTGAGCGGTATAATATTCACATTCGATCCAAATACTCCACCCATACACACTCATCCTAGACCCCAGCATGCTTCACTTCTTCGAAAAAAAAGGGTCAGTTCAACATTTGCAAATCAGAAGTAAAGAACAAATCAAGTATAAGTTATTGCTAATTCCATTGCAGTTTAATTTCAGACCATTACTACTCCTACTGAGACAAACCCCATCAAATCAGCCATTAAGATGCAGAACTCAGTTAATTTAGCAAATTCGCCTGGCCTACTACCAATTAGCGGCGTAACACCATCAAACGATATACCACAATGCTTCTGCTGTGCACCGGTGACATCTATCCATTCATTCTGATACGAGATACTCACCGCTCAATTACTCATATTTTATACCTGTTTCTTGAACTTCAGACAAAGTTTATTTGCAATTTCCAAAAATTTCTAGAAAACGAACAACAAATTTAAAAATTGAGAAAATCCGTTAATTTTTCAATGTAAGCAGACTCAGTGAATAAATATTTCTCCGGCATGTGGCGAAAGTAAAACAAAAAAGGTGAGAAATAAGCAGGAAGGAAAGTAGTTAGAACAGGAGGAAGCTGAAAATTATATTTTAAACTTTGCAGAAAATGATATAAAATACTTCGTGTGATGAACCTACCAAGCATTAGAAATCATATGTAGGACAAAGGAAACGAACATGAATAACTCGCACAGTCTCCAAAATATGTGGCATAAAATCAATCATCCGTAAATGAATTTTTATTGAAAAGTCCGACTAGCGTTGTGAACACTTGAGAGGTGTCAAAAACAATATGAAAATTTCCAAGATGCAGTAGGTAGAGGAAGAACTGTAGAAAGTAAACCGACTAAAGTCTGATAGATTTTATCCAGATAATGAATGAAACTATAGACATAATAATCATCATTAAAAATCTAATCCAAAATGTTAACGAATAAAATGCTCAATGTATAAACTTTCCACTAAACTGCCACGCTAGATGAGCATGTAGTTAATAAAAGATCAGCTCCATCCTTCACAACAAAAAATCAACCAGGTTTATTTTTATCCACTCCCAGTTCACAATATAAATTATAAACTTGCAAATCGCTTGAAGTTTCGTGATTGATTTCAGCTATCAAGTTTAATACCAGATACTATGCTAAAAATACATAGCAGCTTCAAAATTACTCCATCACTAAAATGTCTTTGAAAACTTCGGCTGAAAACAACTTTCCACTTATTTTCATAACTACGAAAAACACAAACTTGAAAGAAAAAAATATATGATGGAAAACAAGAGATAAAAATCAGTACCAAATGTGTAAGGTTCTTCACAATAAATCGATCATATATAACTGCAACGAAAATTTTCTTTTCCATCTACGACTAAAACGAAACTTTCGTTTGAGATGTGAATAGACGTGAACAGCAGGGCTTATTCATTCGTGATAGTTCAGAGTAAGACCATCGACTATGCAAACATCCGTCGCTAATAATTAATAACTCAATATTCAGAACCATCTTACTTATTCAAGCAACAGTTTTCCGGCAATACAACATCATATGCTTAGCTATTTAAAGGCATATTTTTCCAATTTTCACTGAAGTAGAACGGTATTAAAATTTGAACTTCTAGTGATATTTTGCACAAAGGAGAAGCTAATGTCATACCAAGAGCAAAACAGAAGAAAAATCTCAAAACCTGAAAACAAATATCTAGAAAGATTAATCCACGAGATGAATTTTTCAATCTCATGCAAAACCATCCAACAAATTGATATCCCATCGGCTTAAGTCCACAGTAACGATGAATTTGTAAAAGAAAGAACTTTCAGGTTTTAAGAATATATCAAAAATTTCAACGTATAACGAAGGAAAACAAATTGGAAAACGAACAACGAAATATTCACATCAAATAGAAAAAGGAAACCTTTCCTGAACAACAGCAAAAGAATGCCTCTTCAGTAACCAATACCTGGCAGAGTAACTGCTCCAGTTGGCGGTTTTACGGCTGACAGAATAGGTTCTCGTGCAATAACTGAATCTGGGAATAATTGTGAATAGCTTGCGACTGGAACATAATTGGCTGTGATTACTTTGCCTGTAACATAGAACATCAGTACCTTCCTTCTGCTCGACGAGATATTGAGCAAATCACAGATCCACGATACCAAAAAATGTAATACACGAGTAATAATAGCAACAAAAATAAATAAGCTATTTCACCTTAAAAACGAAAAAAAAAAAAAAGAACCTGAAAACCATCGTCCATGTAACGCGTTCACTGATTTAAAAGCAGCAGCGACGGAAGGACATTTCACATAAACGTTGCCATTCGGGGAAGCTTTGTCGACGAATATGTGCAGTACTCCTGCAAGATCAGCAATTTCATTTCATTCAATTTTTGTTTTCCAATTCATTTCATTTTCTTTCATTTTGATATCCAAATTAAATGAAAATTGTAAGACTGAGTGTAGAATGATTCACCTCCGTTCTTTGCGCACTCTTCTATAACATCGTCTCGTACTTCATCAGCCCAAGTTTCACCTGTTTCCCTGCAGAAACAAAAAAATTGATGGCTGCATAACACGTAATTCTATTCTAACATAACACTGACACTCCGAATTTCATGCAAACCACCTTTTTTTTGAAAAGCTAAATAAGCTGGAGCATATAGATTTACTTACTGAGATGGATCAAACATATTGGAAAGCATGAAGCACTGCGTTGCAATCGGCGGAATCGCAGGACCTGTCGCAGTGACATTCTCCAACTGCTGCTGATTTTGTGCTAATATTTCTTTAGCACTTTTCGGCAATTCCAAACCGCTTCCTGTAATTCATTAAGTCCCCAACAGTAAAAATAAACTGAAAACGATAAAGACATAACCAACTTAGCCATTTTTCCAGAGATAGATTTTGTTACAGATCAGTGCTATCAAATGAAAGTCTAGTCTTGTAATCCTATGACAACATAAACATGTAATTAACATTATGACCAGAAAAGATAATGTCGAACGAAGTTGTAGAATTCGAATATTCCAAAAAAATCATATATATGAAAAACAAAACTGAAAAAAATACCTTCGGCTAGTTTAGCCATTAGATGCAAACGACCGCTTGTCCCTAAATCAATACCACGTCTGTCCGCATCATCAGTATCAAGTGTTCGTTGAGGGACTGGTGGTGGCAGTTCATCTCCTTCAACAGAGCAAACCTAAAATGTAAAGAAATCCACATGACTCATCACTTGATTTATAAACATGTTCCAAAAGTAACGTAACAATTTTATCTAATGAATTTTGAAGTGAGCACGCTTCTCCCTAAGCTTTCATAGGTTTACATAATAGGATGATGTATGAAACAATGCTGTCCCAGAAAAGACGCAGTGCGCGAAATTGTCAAATCACACCTTCATTGGACGACCTGCTAATTCAAAACCATTCATTTGTTCCATAGCTCTTTTACCATCATCTGCATGTCGGAACTGAAAAAATTGCACACGGATATCTATCATTAAGTTAGATGAGTTTATATGGCATGAGAAGTTAAAAAAAAAAACGAAAATATTTCAGTTTATTTTCTATAAAAATGCTAAATATACCGTGACATATGCATATCCTTTGGAAACGCCACTGAGATCGGTTGCAATTTCTAAGTTCTCAATCTGAAATATGTTATTTTGAGAACCCATTAAAACAAGTGTGGAAAGACCAGCGTTCTCAAAATATACCTTTCCAAATGGGTCGAAAATCCTTCCTAACATATCCTCCGTTATACTTGTATGCAACTGGCCAACATAAAGCTTCAATGGACCCGTGGTGTTTGTAGGACCAAAGCCAAGCGTTCCACCAACGGTGTTGTTAGCTGCACGGTTCCTCTCAGCCAACGTTGGCTGGATTACTAAAGGAGCGCCGAGTAATTTTTGCCCATTTAGTGCAAGAGCCTGGAAATACAAATGAATAGTTTTGGAAATTTATAAAACGTAAAGCAAAATTTCGATCAAAAACAAAATTTTAAGTTCATTTCATGACATATTTAAATACTGCCATTAATTAGTTGCGGAATTTCGAAATATCAAAGCAGAAATTTGAAGCTCTGATATTCATAAGTCTAAACTGTGAAACTATTCCACTGATGGATAGAATGTCAAGGAAAATTAATTTAGCTTGATACGCGAATGTCAAATAAAATATATGCAACCAGGAGTCGCAAAAGAATATTAAAAATAAATAATATATGAGTTCCAGTAAGTACAGTGGTATTTAAGTGATTTAATTCTCTAAAACAACTAACCAAATTAACACTTTCAATTTCCCAAAATTCCACATAACAAATTCCTTTTGATCGTCGAGTTTTCGAATCTGTAATGATTCGCACATCGCGCACATGTCCGACGCTTGAGAAAAATTCTTCCAGATCACGTGGTCGAGTTTCCTTTGCTATCTGAAATATTTGCTTTCAAGTAGTGTTGTTAAAATTAAATTCTATAAAAACTACAATTATCAGTGGAGAAAACTTTCTTAACAAACAAAGTTAGAAATACCTGTAGTATAAACACTGTACGCTGGTCACGCTCTTCAGATGTCATATCCATTTTTGCATTTGGAGGTGGTGAACGACGTGCGGTAAACGGCATCCTTAAAAATTTCATGATTGTATTACATGCAACGTTGCAAATCCCAAAACAAATCGCAGCTGCAACAGTGCTTCCTTGAAGTAAATACAATTGGTGCTTAAGCGTATAAGATCTTAGGAACTTACACATCGCGTCTTTCTGGTCCTGGAAGACGTGGTCCACGGGGTGGTGAGCGTCTCCATGGTGGAGAGAATCCACGACGATCACGATGGTCAAGCACACGAGGTCGTGACCTGTGATAAAAATTTTCCAATCTTTTTTGCATTTTCTGAGATATTCGACAGTATAAAACATTTCTGACAAGATATCAATTTTTGTTTAAAAAGCTGACGAAAGGAAATCACCATGATGGGCTCCTTCGCCTACGCTCCCTGGACCGCGACCGTCGTCTGTGGTCGCGTGATTTCGATCTTGAATGTCGACGTGATCTTGAGCGACGATGACGATCTCTTGAGCTATAATCAATTATAAAGACGTCAACAGTTCCAATATTATCTCGAAAAATATTAATGCAGAAAGTGTCTGAATCAGAGTGCCAATGACGCAACATAAAATGGTAATATCCAGATGGATAAAACCCAGTACTTTTGTACGAACAAAAAGGAACAATTTTAATTTCATTTCTTACTCGAGCGTTTACTTTAAAAAACAAACAAAAGAGAAAAAGTACCGTGACCGACGACGAGAATGGCTGCGCTTACGTGAGCCGTGTCTGCGCGACCTTGAACGTGAACTGAAAGAATCATTTCCAACATATTTGCTTAAATCAGTTTATGTTCTGGCAAACATGCATTCATACCCTCTAACCAGAATTAGATTACTAACATCAGTGTATTTATCCATCATGTGGGAAGAAAGGTTGTAGTCATCTATCACTAAAGATATGTATTACTGAACAGCACTAACTGCTCTGTCAGGTCACTTAAACATTACTGTTAAGTATAGAAAAAGAAAAAAATTCTCTAATGTTGTATCATGAACACCTGAAAAAGCAGAGTATTTAAAGCCAAATTGTTTCAGATCTATAATGAAAATTATTAGTCAGTTCACTACAACTGGTGAAATTCTTAAGCATTTCACCCCTGATCACCTGCTTACAAGGCCACAGGATGAAAAGAATAGAACTACTGACCGGGACTTCTTCTTATGATCACGGCTTGAACTTCTGCGTCGCTTCTTTTTTTCTTTATCTCTATCACGGCTGCGAGAACGGCTACGAGAGGAAGATCTATAATCATGAAAGTGTTAAAACGGAAAAGCCAAAACTCATATAATTAAAAGCAAGAATTGTAAGAAATAAAAATCCCGAAAAGTATTGTAGAAAAACACAAGTTCATCGTAAATTGCAAAAGTAAGCTCGTTGAAGTCGAATTATCTGATACTCATGGGTCAACTGCAGAAGTGGAATGAAAGCGAGGAATGATCCAGTGTTTGCAATCGTCCATAGCGTCACACGACATCGTGTTATGCCTGTAACACTTGGAGCGCGCCAGCCAGTTTTGAAAGTACTTTAAAAAAAGCATTCGAAACATCTTACTGCAGAAGATACATTCTTTTACATGAAATAAAGTGATAAGAAAAGTGAGAGAGGCGGCGCGCTCCGACTGCATTGATAGGCATCAACACATATACGACATTCTCGCGTACCTCATCGTCCACATTTTCAATTCATCCTCATTCAGTTTCCAACAAGAAGCAAACAGTTCCCCGAAACATCGATCGTGCTTTGTTCATCATTATAATGCAGAAGGTATAAGGTGACACAGAGCTGTATCAATCGATTTTATGACTCTACAACGACGATTCGACTTAAATTACGGTTTTTAATTGCTTATTATTTCTGCAGTCATTTGTGGCTTCCAGATTAAATCGCAGACACGGCAAATCCGTCAAATAAGGTTAGATACGGACATACACTACCATACATCTAAAAATTCCAAGTCCTTTATTTCCTGTGAGAAATCTTCACTGATTTACTATAGAAACCTAACCAACAATTAGACAGGCCATATGCGACAAAAATTCATGCAGTAAAAGAAACGAAATAGCTTCACTTCCGCCAAATCCCAGTTTGGAGAGTCCACATTAACCATTAGAAAAAATAACCCTAACTACAGATAGGGTAGGGCTAGTTCAATTTGGTAGAAAAAGATTATAACTTCGTCCTATAAGAGGAATGCTTGAATAACCCACTATTTAAAGGAAAAACTACAAAAAGAAAAAGCCACAAAAATAGCCTTCCGGAACCGTTATAGCTTCTACAGGTGCTCAAGGGAACGCGGCTACCTAACTTGTATAGAGACGAAAAATTTATAAAAAAGACATTGGTAAATGAAAGCACGCACCCATACCATCACTTATAAAAGATCTGGAAATGAATTCCTGCAACAGTTCTGAATTCCTGTCACCCTGTGAGGTGTTGTCTACAAAAGCTGCTGAAATAAACATATACACAATGATTAACGGAATAAAGCAAAATTACTGGTAGAAAATTTTCTTTTTTGTTTGTTTTTCCACCTACCTAGACCTGGAACGAGACCTCTTCTTATGTTCATTGCTCTCTTTCTTCTTTTTAGTTTGCGAAAGAGTCGTTCCATCCTCAGTATCCATTTTTTCCGTACCATTGGCTGCATTGGGTGTTTCCTCACCACCTTCTTCGCCGGATGGCTCCTCTTTCTTCGGTGGTTCACCCCGTATCAATGCTGCCATTGGTTCCGCATGCCCATGACCGTAATTTCGATCAGACTGAAAAACAAAATCAGAGTTATTCCCTGTAACTACATTTTTCAGGAAAATCTTGAAAGAGAAAAGCTATAATGTGCAGATTAAATAAACCACTGCTCGGAAAAACTTGGTGCCACCACGAGTGGGAAAAAAATTTGATTCGAGTGATAATGTGCTAACCAATCAGTCCACATTTACACAGCTAAACATACCTAAAAGAAGCAATGTAATGAAATGTTGCACGAAACATAACGATTACTGTACCAACAACCACTAACGTCGTAGTAGCATTTTTTTGGTCCCATCACTTGTTTCCACGCTTCGTTTACCCACACCCAAACAAGTTTATCAGTATTTCACAACCGAAGAAACAAAATTACACTTACACCTACATCTTCAATTTTGTCAAGCGCCTCCTCAAGCATTGCATCAACATCCTCCGGCTCACCCATATTTATGCAGAGGAATAACCGTAACACCAATGTCACGTGGAATGCAGCTGAAATTACAGAAAACGTGAGCTAAGTGTGTATGTCCCCCTCCAAACTCACACCACGCCTCCCCACGCATACGCACGTAACACCCACACACCATCCACCAACAAAAACGCTGTAAAAAAACCGGAGTGATCCTATGAGAAGTATCCAACCTATACAATTCATGCTCCCGAAGTAGCATTACGAACTTTACACACATGAAAGTTCGTTCAACTGCCCCGAAATGCAAATTTGATGGTTTGTGCTACAAGACTTTAGAGTTATGGGCCTCACTGGTGTTCCGAAGGGTGATTGTGATCGTGTGAGTCATGAGCCTACGCTTATAAAAATTATGTCCACGTGAGCACCATGCTGAAATCATGCAAGTACGACAACCGTCACTAAGTTACGTAATATCTTTATCAAAATTATGCAGGTACTTCTCATATTTATATGTGCTTATTTTTATAAAATCCTCATAATCGGATGATATATAGGGAAGTTATGTCTTTATTAAAATTACATAAAAATTTCATGTCTCTTTTGGGATGATATCCTATTCAAAGTCACTCAAACAAGGATCTCAAGATGCTCATATTCTTATCAAAATGACGCAAATGATGTCTTTATTGAATTTGTCTAAGCAAATATTTTTTGCGGAATTGACGTATTCAAGAAATTACGCAGGTGACATTTATCCATTGGGTTTGCGCCAAGTAATCACCATGTAAAACGATTTTGCATACTTTATTCCAGACCAAATCAGTAATGAATGAGATCTAACATTTTCAATCCGTCACAACCAGTGCCAGAGAACTAAGAATAATAATAATAATAATATTCATCTGTTGACGTGTCGTTTAAGTTATATTCGGGGCAGTAACCACATGTACGCTTACAGTTACGCCACATATAGTAGCTTTGACGTCCTTCTACATAACATAAATGTCTTTTTCTAGGGCATTCCACTTCCGCGTCATTGCATTCCGTTGGAATATCCTCCACTTTTTCAATATAATCACAGAAGTTACATGTATTAGAACAATCTTCGCTCATATGTTGTTGGTGCTCAATCCGTTCGCAAAGATCCCTCATGTATTTGCAGTAGCTTAAATTATCCGAGCAGCTTACTGGTTCAAAGTTTTCCCGGTCGTAAACTCTGAAAAACGCGGAATTCAGCGAGCTTCACAATACATGGAATGAGGATTGCAGTGTGATTTGCATGAAAGAGTGGAAAATATTGGATTTTATAAGGGAATTTTGATGAATAAGGTCTGCGATCAGGAATAGATTATCGCCTGCAAACAAATAAGTAAGCATGCTGGAGATCAGTTTACAACCAGGGCAGAGTGGATACTAAAAGTGTGCAGGATTGCAGTATCTAGATTAGGGGTTGCACATTGTTGTCTGTTGTAACCGGGAAAATGAATCGAGAAAGTGAAACCTGCAAAATGAACATGTCAAACGACATCTGGATTGCATTACCGCTTGATGCCAATAAGTGAACGTACAATATTCGGTCAGTTCGATGCAATTCGTTGCCAGATCGGCACAAACATTGTTGCAAAATCCGCATGTTTCCGGACACAAATGATACATGCGTTCAGCAGTTGCTTCAGAAAAGCATTCAATTTCCTGGAAAAAAGTATGAAGGAATTTCATCAATGTACAGAAAAAATGAAACTATGTTGCTCTATCTAACCGTACTGAACTCCTTTGCATAAAAATGGTTTTATCGGGAAGGGGAAGGAAGTTCAAAAGCAGTTTGGTCTATTTATCATTTTTGACCTTTGTGATATATAAGCATAGCAAAATTATAGATTTTTTTAGGCTTTTCCTTCGAGGCGCAATTGCATTTCGTAAAATTTTCGCAACAATTTATTTCTTATTTGTGACTTCCTTTGGGGAAAAGAAGACATTAATTGTTGTAATTTTTAAAAATCTTTTCTTTTGAAAAAGAAAATCCAATTGAACCCTTTGAGAGCAATCATCCTCCTTATCATAGCATGTTTTCGTATAGTTCATGCCTTCATAACACATATTGCATGTTCGTCGACAAGCTTTCTTCATATAATTTTCCCGAGTTTTATTAGCACTGATACACCAGCTTTTAAGCATTGAACATAATGGATCTTCATCAACGCACCAGTCTAAAATTAACCGCAATTTCAAATTGAAGTGGTCTTTCTTTTTTTTGAAACTTTTTCCATAATCGAGAACTTTTATGTGAAGCAAAGAAATTAGTTTATTAATAATTGTTGTTCTGTTGAGAAATACTGTGGAAGAAGAAAAAATGTCCATGTCAAATTTGAGGATCAAACTGAATTAAATTTTTTGAATTTCTGAATTTTATTGAAAGTTAGTCTGTGTAAAATCTCACCTGGTCTGCGTTCATATGCAAATTCAAATGGTACGTGATCCCTTTCGTTCCATGCAAATGCCACGAAAAATAACACGAATGGAACAGCAATAACAGGTCTGATCATTTTTATTGATTATACACCAAAATGTATTTGGTACTGTATGATATGAACGCGCTGTAAAAGTTTAAAATCTTTTAAATCATTTATTTGAAATTTCAATCGTAAAATTATTAGAGGTTTGAATAAAATCCAAATAAAGTGTATATCAGAAAAGTAATTGTGAAGTGACCGATTTGAAGAGAAGACTAAAATGCCAATGACCTCTGTTATGCGAAATCCATTAGCGTGACCTCCTGAATTGATTATATGCTCTGGCTAAGCATCCAACACTTCAATTTTTTTGTTACTTTTATTTGCACTCGAGTTTTTTTCTTTTGTAAATTTCAGAATTTAGAAAATTGGAATTTTTTAATTCTACTTTTCACATAGAAAACAATCGAAACCACACAATTATTCAACTTTATGATCAAAAAAAAAGTGGAAAAGGCGTAGAAATAGTTTCTATTATCAATACATAAATTAAACAAATTTTTCAGGTGTGAAAAATATATTGCATGAGAAAGAAGTATAAATTATTTGAGATTTGTTGCGATGCATTTAAATTTAAATCATTTGAAGAGAAGTTCCTTCCGTTTAACTGAATTGAAAGCCTTCTTTTTTATGACAAATTAATATCAGTATATTTTGAATGATTAATATTATATCTTTAAGAAGAAAAAGAAATACAAGATTCAAAATTTTCACTGTTTAAAATATCATTTCAGAGAATGCCAGGATTGTTAGTATTATGAAATTTTAAACAGATAATTTAATTTCAATCATTTTTTTCTTTCACAACAAATATTTTGTTGTTCTTCAAGAATTGGGCTACTTCTTTGGCTTACAGTACTTCTAATCTAATTGATGAAATTGTAACAACAACTGCAATATATTTTATTTGTTAAAGTAATCAATGAAGGAAGAATGAATGAAAGATGCCGATGGCTATTTTGGTTATCGGATCCGAACATTAAGGTGCCGAAATCATGGTTCTGAACATTCAATGGGCTAAATAGCAGTTTGCATACCCACATCACTAATCTTTAATTGTTCCTTTATCATGATGGAAGGTGTTTCGATGCTTTCCTCAATTCTAATAATGAGTCTAAGCAAATGGATCTTAAAATCTTTTGGAACAAAACATTTGATGGATTATAATATATCAATACAAAATTACAAAGGAATATCAGTAAAAAGAGCCAACCAGTAATTAATCACATAAAAGTTTTGGAATTTGATATATTATGGTTCACTCGATGTTTTGTACTTACCTATTAATTTGAATTCGAACTATTTCTATACACTATTAATTAATTCAAAATATATATAACTTCAAATCGAATTTTGTTAAACAAAATGTACAATACAATAAACAGGAAGTGTCGAATGAATGTCGAGTGAGAGTGACAGAAGTACAAATATGACTTTAATTAAGATTAATTTGAAAAAGAACAATTTTTTTATGTCAATTCGATAACTGAATTTGAAAAGGTATTTGAAAAAAGAAAAATACGACAAAAAAAGATGTGAATTTTAAGCAAATGACATCAACAATCATTGAAATAACTAATTGTTATGAAATTTAGCTTAATTAATTAAACTCATCTAATCAATAGCTTAAAAAAAAACAAGCAAAAAAATATTTGTAATAATGAAAGAATTAAATATCAATGGAAAAAAGATTAAAAAGAAATATGAAAACAAATGATACCTACCTATGTCCTTATGGGATCCTGTTGTACCAATTGCTTAAACAATACTTTTATTTGGATGAAAATTTATTATATATTTACCTTGTCAGATTTATCGATTTAATTTTTGCATATTAAGCGAAGAATTTACTTTCAAAATTGATTTATCACAAAATTGATTGTGATTCCATCCTATGAATCAGAAATTTATATCACTGAGAGAAAGAAAAGATTCTCTTCTTCATTACATTCGCTAAGCTCTGATAAACTGTTATTGAGGATAGTTTGTAATCAAACTTATGAGTACTTTGAGTTAATAATAAAGTACCATTAAAAAATTATATAAAAATATTTTAAAGTTATTTTGAAACTTAAAAAAACGACAAAATCTATTTATAATTAATTATAGGTAAATGAATGATAAGAAAATTAGAATATATTATTAATTTTATAGTATAAATTTATGATTCACAATACTTTATAACCTATGCAAATTTTTGACCATTAGAATGTTAAGAATTCTATATGAAAGAAATTCTATATTGCAAATTATAAAATTGTTGAAATTGAATTTCAATAAAAGTTTCATGGAATAAATTATTAAAATAAAACGGAATTCACTGGTAGCGGCATTTTTAACATATTTATATATGTATACTTAAGAAATCAGTAGTAGAATTGAATTAATTAAATGTTTGAATTGTTTAAATTAAATAATTTTTATGATTTAATTTGATTAAATAAATTAAAGCATTATTTTTACTATTCGTTCAAAATAATTAAAATTTAACTTTAACAGAAATGAAATATTTGATTTGATGAATTATATTATACTGAACTTTTTTGCAATGTAAGAAATTTTGCAACTAATTTAATAACTTAGCAATAGATTAAATTTTTCTATCGTAAATAGAATTTACTGGAATTAATTTTCCGTGCATAAAATATTTATTGTTGTAAAATTATTTTAATGAGGAAAGGATAACGGATGATATATGTAAATTTAAGTTATAATATTATACACATGTTATATACAAATTAAATTTTTTGAATTTTCTTTTTCTTTGAAGTAATACATTAATTACTTTTGAGATTTAATGCAAAGCTATTAATAGCTTTATTTTCATCTTATCGGATCATGAAATAACAGTTGCTTCAATTTTGACAAGCAAGTTAATGCGCTAATTAGTGTTAATTAATTAGTCAAAGTTTTGAATCAAATATATTATATTTGATTCGAAACTTTGCACAATTTTATGGAAGGAAAAAACAATATTAAAATGAATAAAGTAAAAAATGAATATAATTGTTATTATCAATTTCCAATACTGGAAACCTTCAGATAACTTTAATTTATTTAATGTAATAGTAATTATATGAAAAAAAAAGCGTATCACTTCCTTATCATTAACGGACTACTTTATTATTAATGAAGTAAATGTAATTAATTTCAAATTTTCACTTATCATTGTTACATTTTAATATAATCTTACATTTCTTTTTTATCAGCCATATTTGAACAATTTTTTTAATCAATGATAACACTATTCTCATTTCTAACTTTTCTCTTTTTTTTGGATACTAATCAATAGTATCAAATCAATAATGATAACATTTAATTTCTTTGGTATCAGTTAATACTAATTATCACACCACATATAATTGTAAAATGAGTGCATCTTTATATATCGCATTGGAATTTGAAAATGTTGAAATCCTTTAATCACTTACGATATGCATTGCATGAACAAATTACATATATATATATATACATACATACATGTCTACATACAAAGATAATACAATTATTGTTTTAGTTGATTTGATAGAATGGACGATAATATGATTTTATTATTGATCTATTGGAAGCATTTAAAATTAAAAATATTATTTCATATGATCGATCCTTCTTCTTTCTTCTTTGTTTGTTTGTTTGTTTGCATAAAGTGTTCGTTTTAAAAAATTTTTCAATTCCATTTTATATCTGGCTCGAACGAAAACTATTTATGATTAGTCGATTCAATTAACATATCATACGTAATTTTAACTTTACCAATTTTACTTTGAAATGTTAATATTTACAGTTATGTCAACAAGACCGATTGTTCTCCCGCAAAATTCATATAAGTTTCATATTTAAAATTAAAAACAAACAAATTGAAAGGAGGAAAAAATACCTAATTTTGTTCTCCATTAAAATCTTTCGAATTAGTTTTTCTTTGAAGAATTATGAGCGCCGATATTAATCATCAGAATATCGAAAGAGAACATTCTCTGCCCGTTGATATTTTATGTTTTGAATGTAATTGTTACTAATATTTTATGTCATATTTTAACTTCCAATTTTAGCAATAAAAATTTGATTCTAATTGATGAAGAAACTTTCTTGTTTTAAAATAATTCAGTAACCTTTTTAACACACCATTTTGCATGACTAATAATTTATTTTGAATAAATTAGCACGATAACAATGATCATTTTGATAAGCTTTAGATTTAATTTATTGTAAAGTTATTAAAGTAAAGAAAACTAACATACATATTTTTCAATTAATATAGTAAAGCAATAAAACCAACGAAAATTTATGACTGATATTTTATGATTATGAATTTATGATTTATAATAAATAAATAATACAGTTTGCGTGATATTTTATTTTATAGAAATTAATTTGAAAGACATTACGAGTATGTGCAATAAATACAGTTCGTATACCTGTAAAAGACTGATAACATTTCATCCAAATCAGAAATATAATCAGAAATATACATTAGTGATTTCATTTATTTCATTAATCTATAAAATAAAACAAAAATTTAGTACCGAAAGAATTGAATTTATTTACCATTCTAACATAGCAATCCTAAAATGAATTTCAGAAAAATTTCAAATATTTTTCAATTTAATATCTTTTAAATTAAATTTTTATCCTTACACCAAATTAATTGTACAGTATTACAAGCCATAGAAACACATTTAAATACAAGCAAGTCACTTTTACATTTTAAAGTTAGCATAAGAAGTTTATACTCTAATATCTTACTTCTCAAATAATCTTAATTTTGGTATATGTTTCTAAACAACATTTATTACGTTTCAAAAATGTCATTCATCCAAATCTAATAACAATTGTTACCCTATGAATAAAATAGGAAGAATTTACACATAATTAATTTTGAGCAAAAGTGGACCCACTAAGTCCCCAAAAAATGCTTATTGCAAGCACAACAACGGCAATACCACCAGTAGCACCAACGACAATATAGTGTGGATCCGATTTCAATATTAATGACTGCTCATTTTCACGAAGATAATCTCTTTCTATAGCTGTCAGTTCTTCCCGAATTGGGTACCAACTACCGGATGATCCACGAATACATTCCACGTTTTGTAAACTTTCCACTGCGATGATAAGCTGAAAAAAGAAATTGTCCCTATCATAAATGGCATTAATTTGACAATTAACAATATAAAAATTAGTTTTTTTTTGCAAAGGAAAAGTATGGAATTATCAAATATTTGCTAAGTTTTCTAATCAACTATTTGAAGTAAATTTCGATCAAAATTGAAAAAAGTTTAAAGCACCTCATGAAGATCAACGTCTGCAGACATCCAAAGATAACCGTCATTTTGAAGGAGTAAAATTAGCTGACAAACAGATGGCAGTTCCGGAAGACGAGTGTATAGTTCAATTTGCATTTCAATGGTAAGTGGCATCACTATTTCATAGAAACTGTAATTGGCAACACCATCGAATGCGCGAACAACAAGTTCATAGTGGTTCATCGGACATCTTCAATTTCATGAAATCAAAAGTGAAATTTTAAAAAATTAACTAAATAGACAACTATGAATATATTGCTTCTTTACTCGTAGGATTAAAATTTTGGACAATTGTGAGAAATTTATTTGTTCAGTAGTTTACAGATCAAATCAATGATGACGGTTGTTTTCGCATCAACAATACCTTGTATGAAGAAATCTAAATTTGGGATTCAAGAATAGCCTGTTCCTAATATACAACAATCTTATGACATTCAAGGAAAAAATCTTCTGTTCTAGCAGAAAATAACTGAAATAGATTAATTTGTCTATTTCGTCATGAATATTTGCGGGAATAAACCTAAGTTACTAAAAAACTAGAATATTTCAAAAAATTGAATTCATAAAAAACTAACCGACTACTATCAACTATTTGTAAAACCTGCTTTTCGCCATGACATAACTGTGCTGTGTTTATAATTGATTCCAAATGCTCCCAGGTGCTTACAGTTTGAACATTAAGTAATTCATGAGATCCAAGGAATGAGAAAAATTCTTCCTGAAAATACATTCTTTTTAAGATTGTAAGATGATTAGATAGCTTGATGATTTTGTAAAAGATTTTGTTGAGATATTTGTGCATATTTTGATTAAATGAAGAAAATCTTAAATTTCATAATCATTTCAATTAATTTAGAAAAGGTCGTAGTTGAAATCTCCGATTACCTACTTTATCGTTTACGTCACCGTCATAGCGAAATAACTGCCCATCAATAGCATAAACCAAATGAGGTTTTGAACCATTATGAATTGATCGATCGTTGAAGATAGGACTATTCCGGCGATTATCGTAAAATTGATAAGTGAAGTATTCTTGCTTTGCTGTCAGATTATTCTGATTTGAGAATTCGCGAATCCATCGCGGGATCTTTGGAAAGATGCGAAATTATTAATTTCATAATTTTTCTCCCTCTTTTCTTTTTTAAGGAAAGAATAACATACACATAAAATTAGAATTAAATTTTTAATAGCAAACATTCAAAGAAAAGAATTTCGCTTGGTGGAATGTAAACTAAGATATCGAATGAAATCATTTTGGCGCTAATGTTCATCACCTAGAATGAAAATTACCTGCGACTGTGTAGGATAACATCGTCTAAAGCAAAAAAGTATCAAAAGCCTTTCATTGAATTGCAATTTTTGTTTAATAGTATCAATGAGACGTTGAGTTCGACGATCATAGACGTTATTCTTGCCATTCTTCAAAAGATGAACCTCACTTCCAAATCTTCGATCCCAAGTTTGAATTGAAGTACCATCTATTAGCTTCCAAATGGCTACAATAATTAGTGCACATTGCACTACGAACATTTATCAATTTAAGAAACTGAAAGACAAACATATTATCCAACAATTATTCTACAATCAATACCATTTTCGACTTAATATTGATACCATTCATAAACTTAATATTACGATATTGACTAATATCTCTCGTCGGCATAATTTAAATTTGATCATTAGTTAGAGTAATGTATACAAAGATAATAAAGAATTCATTTCTTTTTCTGTGAATTGACATTCAAGTCTTTGATTATATTCTAAGTGAGGAATGATAAGCCATATCATTTCGTTCATCTTTAAAATACATTTCACTAAAGAAAACGGATAGAAGTAAAGATGACTAAGAATTAAGCAAGCATATTTTTTTTTTTTAAGATAGAATATTTAGTTAAATAATTATCAGCAAATGAATTAATGTAAATGATCAATCTGTGTATTTATTAAACTTTGAAAATTTTCACCCGCCTAAAATATTATAACAACTTTTGTTTAACACTAAAAGTTTAACGTTTATATTTCAGAACTTTCATAATGAATTGAAATCAGATAATTTTGCAGTAAGAAAAAGTGAACTTTAGAGAATGATCGCTGATGGAACTGATAAATTTTATCATCTTATCAAATTCTCATAGTTTCTTCGTGATTTTAATTATGATAGAAACTTAATCATTGAAGATAATTTACGAAAAAAGGTCGTAAGATGTTGAAAGGAAAGTAGAAACAGCTGATGGAGATTTATTCTATCGTTTCCTCTTCCTCCTTCTCTTCCTTTCCTTTCTTACATTCTTCTACAATTCACATCTCATTCCATTCATCACTTCAAATCAAATCTATCGCCACCGTTCATTCCCCTTCTTTTCTTCATTTTAAATAAAACGAATTTAAGCGGTAAACAGACATACACACACACACATACATATATACACATACACGTATATACACACAACACACATGTATATATATATACAATATACACACATACATACATAGATACAAATGTATATACGCATACACACATACACACATGCATACATACATTCACAAGCAATACATTACTATTCGTCTTTCGTGAACTAACAGTATATCATTGATCGTTGTTGGTATAAAGGAATAAATAAACTAACTAACTAACTAACTAACTAACTAACTAACTAACTAACTAAACTAAACTAATTCAGTGATCGATAGAGATGTGAACTCGAAACTAAGAAGCTAAATGGGACGAACACCTTTAACGATGAGAGCAACTGATCCAGCAACATTCAGTATCCATTCAACATCCTCTTTCCTTTCACTACTCTCCCATAACCAATCCCCCGCTCCCACTCCCGCTATTGCTGATATTATTCAATATCAATATTTAAACATCAACCGTCCTGTTTTTCACATTTGGTTGGTCAGCCTTTTTTTTTAAAAAAAACAACAGAAATCGTTCATTTCAGAAATTTCTCCTAATTTCCAATTAAGCTATCATCATTTGATAAAATCACATTTCAGATGTAATAATTATGATAAGATAGTTAGTTTATCACTACGATTTAATAGATTAATCCAAGTACTAACAATATTATTATTTTAAGTTTTTAAATTAATCACTTTTAAATATTGTTATGCAAAAAAATTACTAATTACAATCATAATTACATGTATTCATAATTATATATATATTGTCAATCGAATAATTCAATTAATGAAATAAACAGTGGTGAAATTATTTGATGAATTGATAGTTTCATATTGATATTGAAATGGCCGGAAAATATTCTCTCTAATTTTTTTTGTGCCAATTTAAACAGTATTCCTGAATTTCATTTCAAGTTTACATTTCCACATTTGTTAAGAAAGTACAAATGAATGAGTCAAAAAATTTTCAAACAATAATTTGATGATTTAACTTTTCGTTTTTTTCCTTTCTTATTTCTATCAGTTGCCAATATCGTATTTTTCTTCACTATCATAAATTATAATTATAATAATTAGAATTATTCATCTATCATAAAGTAATTTCATTATTTAATTAACAAAGTAATAAAGGAGAAGTTAAAAGAAAAAAAATTAATTTTTATTACAATTAAATTGAAATATTGAAATCGATCATTCATTTTGTTTCCTTTCTTCTAACGAATTCCTTTTCCAAGTTTAATTGTTTTCATTTTATTAATGTTGTAATATTTATGTACGAAATCTCATTAATTAACGAAACTCTTAAACTACATCTATCCTATACGTCACATATAAGAATTAAATTTTACAAATATATTCTTTACACACATTTTAACTTCTTTCACAGCAACGAGGCAGAATTTAACGTTTATAATGAAATTCTGTCTGTGTGTAAATCCATTTCACCCAATTCTTTTTTTGCTTATTTAAAAATGAATTTTCACAATTGTTTGTGACAGCGACAAATCAAAACCTCTTCAACTTCCTCTTTCTCTTATCTTCACTAAATATTCAACGAAATTTAATTACAATTTCTATCATTATCATATTATTATTATTATAAGATTGTTGTTAACACTACTATAATTTTTCTCATAATACTGTTGTAATTACTGCAATTAAATTAATTTATGATAATTGCTCAAAATATTCTATTCACTTAGTTTCATCTTCCGTTTCTGATCAAATACTGTTTGTTTTTATTCTCTTTTATGAGTTAAGTGGTTATCAAAGTTTCAAAATTATGAATCGTATTGTTTCAGAAATTTATCATAAGTTTAATCTTCATTCATTATTATCGTTATAACTATGTTATCATCCCAGTCATTGTTATGCGTATCATCTCTGCATCGTTGTTATTCTTCTTATTATTATCCTAATTCTTGTCAATTATTTCTATTATTTCCATCATCATACCTTTTAGTTATAAGTTTAGAAAATAATATTTTAATTATATTAAAATTTTTTTCTTTTTTTAGAAATTTAATTAACCATTACTCAACATAATTATACCATAAAAATTAATTAAGGAGCGATATTAATTTCACATTTTCAAATATTATAATTAACAAAATATGTATTATTAAATCATAATATTTATGTTCAAAACATCTTTTAAGCAATATTACGAGTAATTAAATTTTAAATGTAAAATATTTTAAATTATTTTCATTTTAAAACAAATATTTAAAGTTGTTCGATAAGATTGATCACTTAATTAATGAATGTTAATTTCGTCTTTTCATATTTGTTATTTAAAATTATGCAAAAATAAGCATTTACTAATGTTAATGATGTAGATCCGTGATATTCTAAAAATAACGTGAACACGTAATATACGTATGTTTTTATCTCTTTTATCTTTTTCACTTATCACATCACTAAAAACACCTTTTCACGTATTAATCATTTTCATAATAATTCCTCTGATTTCCTTCCTATTTGATTTTTTCACTTTAAATTTCGATAAATTAGAAAGCATTTCGAATATATTTTAAAGAAGTAATTATTTTTAGCTGCAATTGTGGACATACAAAAAGTACATTGAACTACGAAAGTTCAAAAAAAAAACGTAATAATTGTAAAACTAATTAAAAATCTTTCAAAATAACTCTTATCATATATGATAAGATGAATGATAAGAAATCTGGAATGGTAAAATCTGAAAATGACAAGAAATCTGGAGCAGTGAAAATTCGAAAATTCTTTAAATGAATATTCCAAGTTATATTACAATCAATTAATTATTCTAATTAATCATTATTTTATAAAAAGAAAGAAGAAAACAAAAATCACTCTCAGTTTTGAATACTTTGGTATATTTAATACAGGAAATTATAAAATTTAAGTGAAAATTAAAATTCAAAAAATTTAAAATTTAAAAACAAAAGAAAATTTTAGTAGAAAATAAATATTATTGATGGTTAATTTATACAAAAATGATTGGTCATTTTTGTAAGTAATTATGAAATTAATTTTTCAATTTTAATTTTATTTCTTTCTCTGTTTGGTTTTTGTTGAATTTTGGAAAATGATAAGTGGTGATAAATGATTTCAGATGTTCGATTAAGAAATATGTTATAGACTTAATGCAATTGTTTTAAGAGCAAAAATCAAACTAAACTAAAGTTTTGAGTCATCAAATAAAATCTTTATGTATTAAACAAAAAGCTGTACAAGATGTATATACTATATACACACACACACACACACACACACACACACACACACACACATACGGAGGATTTGAAATTGATTTTTACTATCATTGAGGTGAAGAAGAAATGTAAAGGTGAAAGTGAGAATATGAAAGCTCTCTCTCTCTCTCTCTCTCTCTCTCTCTCTCTCTCTCTCTCTCTCTATTACATTTACATTTCTCTATTATTAGAAGATATAATGATGTTATATATTTATTTAAATTTATCATAATTAGTTTACTTTTTCTGGAAAAAGAAAATTAATTTTTAGTTAAATTAATTCTTTTGATTTGATCAAAATTTTTAGTATGTAGAAAATTTTATTAATTTATCAAAAAATCATTAATTAATTAATTAATTAAAATGGAATTAGATAAATCGTTTTCTTAAAAATTTTTCAAATTAATGTATGATCATCATTTTGATGCTAAATGTATCCGTGAAGGTTATATTACGTATTGTATGACCTAAATAGTTAAACTATTATGATAACCATCAAATTGGCCGATTTGAATTTTACATTCATTCTTCAAATACAATAATTGTGCAAAATTTTTATCACATTTCGAATGCTTTATCTATAATATTTTCATATCATTTATTTTACTCGATCAATTAATCAATTATTAATTTAACTTTTATTATTAAGTTATTAGATCATTAATTTATATGTCATCTAGGAAATAATACAATATATAATTTTTGAATTGTTTAAGCATCAAATAAATCATCCATTATAAGCGTTAATGAATTTTTTGAATTCTAAAATGAATACTCACTAATTTATTAGGTAGAATTTCATGTACATCTTAAATTATCATCTGATTATCAGAATGAATAAAATTAATTAATTCGAAAATATCTTTCTTACTAAATTGAAATGTTTCACTTTCTAATTTTTTTTCTCCCCCTATCATTTATTCTTTCAAAATATTTTGCAATCAATCAATAATAGAAAGATCAAAAAATGATATGTAATAGTTCATGAACTTTTCAACATGTTGAAATGATAATTGTTACTACAATGTAGGTGGAAAATATTGATTGAATGTAATGAAATTTTACAAAGAATCATAATTCTCTTTTCATTTAAATTATAATTACCTAGGATACATTGAGTTAATGTTTGGTAAAATTTGATAGTCAAATTTTAATTCAGAAATTGAAAATTATTATTGAGAAATCAAAAAAGCGCAAATTTACGTCGTCGTCGTCGTTGTCGTCGTCGTCGTCGTTGTTGTCGTCGTCGTTATCGTCGTCGTCTATTAAATTATGTACTATTATATTTTAAAATGTCAATTAAATTTTCTTTACATTTTAATTTTAGTATTCATTTTATTTAACTTATTTCTTTTTTCTCCTTTTTCTACCACAATTTCCTACTTTCATTTGTTATTTTAGGATTGAAATGTAAGATTTGAAGTTGAAATTGAAATAACCTATTTATTTTCATTTTGTCAGACAATTATAAGTTTCTATCATTGTTCATTTAACTTCATATTGCCTACAACTACTATCCGTTTTTTTTTACGTCTTTAAATTTAACGATAAATTTTAAGTACAAACCATTTAGCGTAAAAATGAAATGAAATTAGTAATCCAATTAGAAACTTCTGACAATAGACATTATCATTTGGTAATTTTTATCATTTAATAAAAATTAAAATTAGGTAATGAAAATTTTTTTTAAATTCCATTATATCCTGTTGTTACAATAATAAATGTTGAAAATGTATGAAAAAAAACAAGAACAACATGACTTTTATTTTTTTGCTATTAATTAATTAACTAATTTTAGTAATAAAAGTAAGCTGAGAAACTAAAACTATCATTTGAAATATCTGAGCTTATTATTTATATCAGTTAAAAAAAAGATAGAATTACCATTCTTACATCATTTAAAATCTTATTTACATAATCATACGTTTTTGCTATGCAATAAACATGTGATAAGATGATTGATGATTTTTATTATCACTAGTAATAGTGATAATAGTGATTTGAAAATTTCATTTCTTAATATAAGATTTTGATTATACTTCCTCTTTTCCTCTTTTTCAGCATAATATATATATATATTTTAAATTTTTAAAGGATCATTAATGAACGGTATAAATTGTAAGGTATATATTGTTGTTATGTAAGGCCCTCCTATCAATGCAGTTAAAAATAAATGAAGGTTAGAGAGTTGAAGAGGACATTTTGATAGTGATGGCAAGGCCGACCGACCTTCAGAAGAAATATCTTCTTGTTAGTCTGTCTCTTCAGCAACGTTTTTTTCTTCGTTTTTTATTCCTAAGTGTTATTACCTGTATCTTTCAAGGACTTCCCCTCCCCCGCTCTTACCCCGCCTTATATTACCATCATTCATCCGGCATTCTTCTATTACTTTTATTGTTTTTTTTCCGTTTCTTCCTGAGATCATTTCGGTTTTTATCGTATATTTTTAACAATAGGTAGATAGCTTTTATTGAGATATTTAAAATCTTATCAATTATTCATATGTAAAAACATCATTTGCTTATTTAATTAATATCAGTGATATTGAAAACTTATAACAACCTTAAGAATCTCTTATCAATATAATTGATAACCTCTTTAATTCCTAATTTTTTTATATTAAGATTAACAGAGATGTTCAAATATTTAATACAGTATATTTTTGTTTATAATATAATTATAAATGAGAGTAAGAGAGAGAGAGGGAGAGAGAGAGGGAGGGAGAGAAAGAACGACTGATTAATAATATTTTCCAAAATGAAATTCACAGTGTGACCTGTTTAATCGCCTAACTTTTAACATTTAATATTTTCACTTTCTCCTTTTTTATCTGTCAATAAGCAATTATCCTTTATTGAAAATATGCAAATTTTTATGGTTATTGTGTTAGTTAAAAATGAACGAACTCATCAGTGAGAAAAAGATTAAAGGTCATTTCATTTCTATTCATAGCAAATATTCAATTCGATGAGCAAAAAAGGAGGAAGAAACTAAACGAATAAATTAGAGCATATGATAAATAACATTAATTCTTCACGATTATGTCAGAGAAAGAAAAATAGCATCATTATTCATTGATACTGAAGGAATTATTAATTACCAATAGTAAATTTTATTAAAATTGCAGTATGAAATGGTTGAAAAAATTATAACACCAGAAACAAGAATAGCAAAAACGATATCAAGTAATGTAAGAAATAGTATATTTGGACACATATCACCGCTTGTTGGCCGAAATAACAACAATATCAATCGTTGTACATCACCCAAAACCAATCCAACGATAACAAACCGATCGTCAAGGTATGTTATATGCAAATTTATACCTGCATATGGAATATGTATTATGTGTAGCATTGATATCGTCGGATATAAAACAATCCAATAATGCTAAATTACTATTATTGGGATTGAATAGTATTAATGAATTTTGTTTAAAATTAATTTCTAAAATTTAATTTTTGAAAATCTTTTGAATATGGATTTTTCTTTTATTAATATTATTAAAAAAGTAGATTGTATTAATTTTCAAAAATAAATCACATATGCAATTTATTGGATTGATCAATTCAAATCTTCTTTTTTCATTATTTTTTATTCGATCATTCATTTAGTAAATATTATCATTAGAAATTAAATAGACTGCATATTAAACGATTATAAGTTATATTTGAACATATGCTTATATAAGCTTCAACATACTTCTATATCATGAAATCATCACGTATTATTACGATTAATTTCCTATTGTTTTTGTACCTGTAGTGCTTTATTTGATTTCAAAATATATATGCTATTTACAAATTTCCTTTTTCATTTCATCCAAAACTCTTTTGAACTACAGAGTTTAATTTTTAATCCCTTCTTTTTAGCAGTTAATAAAATTTTCAGTTTCACTTCTTCAAAATTTTTCATGAGAAAGAGATTAAAGGATGTGAAATTGGATTTAAATTATATTGAAAAAAAACAATCTCATTGTTTGTTTATATATTTGTTTATTAATTTCTTTCTTAATTAAAGAATGAAAAAAAAGATTTCGATCATTATTTGTTTTAGCATCAAAAAATTAATCGATCAAGATCATTTCCATTATGAGAAAGTTGAAATAGGATCAATTGATATTGCACTGATCGCTTATGTACCCAATGCAACATCACCCAACGAACAACTTCTATTGCAAATCGAAAGTGCTGGCCAAAAATGGTTTCATTTTATTCTTTTCTTTTAAAAAAAACTTTTTACAATTCTTTTGTTTTTTTGCTAAATTACCAAACATTCTTCGTTAACTATAAATTCATAACTGTAAAATATTTCATATTTTCTAGCAATAATTGCTGTATCCTTCATATCATCATATCCTTCATATCCTTCCTTCATATTCATATCTCTGGATTATTTTTCTCTGAGAGTATAATATACCTTAACTATCCTTCCTTCTCTCTCTCCCTCTCTTTCTCCCTTCCCCTGCATTTTTCCGACGAATTTTCAAACTATTTCATTGTTGTTAAATTTCTACTTTGTTGCAAAAAAAAATGAAATTGAATTCATTTCGAAAATGGAATGAAATTACTTATAATTTTATAAATTTTTGCAGAAGAGGAAAGAGATTGACCAAATTTCAGGCGTATTAATCGTAGCATTGATCAGTTATGTGAATTCGATCAGCAATTACATCGTTGTGTATTCGATCGTTCACAGAGTCATTTGAAGGAATTAGCATTAGAGCTGAAAGAAAGTGATCCGGAAAGTGCTAAAGAGTATATTCTTATTTATCTGCAACAATTGTCACATATTACTGGCAATTTAATGCGTTGCTATTCTATTTTAAAATTCTTAGAGGTTTGTTTAATTTCTTTTTCAAAGTAATTATTGCGCAAAATGATTGACTAATTAATGTCTTCTTTTATTCAATTACGAAATATCGTAAAAAAATTAGGTGACAGCGTCACTAGTAAACACAAAAAATGAAAAACCTTTTTTTTTGCACAGATCTCTTCATCTTTTCTATTGATAATATGTTTTTTTGCATTATTCTTATTTCTGATTGATAATATATATATATATATATACTAATTAAAATTTTCAATAACTCTGCTGATTAGATCAATCGATACATTTGAAATTTTTAGTTAAATGAATTAAATAAATGTTGAAAAGTAAATTTTCGAAATTTTACGACAGTTGAAAAAAAAAATTATCGCATATTTTTATTTTTAATTTCAGATCGATAGTCATGGAAATCGTTTTCTAGCAGCGGAAGAAACTCCTATAAATACACCGGCTATAGCGAGCGCAATTGTTACCAAAGATTTCAATGCAGAAACATGTGATCAAATTTCATTACGGGTATATTTTAATTCATTCTTAACTGGAACAATTCAATAATATAAGAGTGAGTGTAAATGAGGAAATTTAATACATACATTGATCTAAGTAAAAGTTCATTTGAATCTTGAGCTAATCTTGAGTTATTGCTACAATCACTTTATACTTTAGGTATAATATCAAATCATTCCGAATTTTTACTATTGCATAACTATTGATAGTAATGAAAATGAATCATCATTTTTGAGTAAGCGATTAAACTAAATGATGAGGATAAAATAAATAATTGAGTGAAGAATTGTCACCAATCTCTATGAGATTTTATTGATTAGTGAAATGAAATGAAGTCTATATTAAGGCTTATCAATTTACTTAATAATTTTGTGAAAAATCCTTGCAATTACAAAAAAGGAATTAATTTTATCAAATTTTCTCCTAATAATTTCAGTATATATCAGATTGAATTTTCTTTTCAAATGTTACTTTGATCTTTGTTATATGTGAAAATGTAACGATTTGTAAATGAAAATATAGATGAAATGATGAAATAACATATAAATGCTATTATAGGATGAGAATAAAAGTAAGTTGAATTTGAAAAAGTATTAATGATATAGTTGATGATTTCAAGTTTTGCATGAAATATTTTACAAGAATTTCAAAGAGTATATAATTATATAATGGATACATATACCTTATGATGGATAAATCAATTTAATACTTTATGAAAGCGTGAATAAATAATTACGAAATATAGTTCTCTAGATCATTTCAAGGTTGTTATCGTTAGAAGGATAAAATTCTGTTTAAATTGAATAGATGAATGTTATTTGGTTCTTACTTCTATCAATCTCCCATCATTTCATTTTATTTCATTTCATTTCCTTCTTCCATCTTTCTTCAATCTGTATCCTTTTCCGCTGAACAATTCATACCTTTTCTATATTTCCCCGCAATTGATTTGTTGTTTATTTCTTCATCTAAACATCTATCTATCCATCCTACGATCATCCTACAAATTTCTGCGATTATTTCTGTACAGATAAATAAGATGTTTTTGTTTTCTCCTCCATTTTTCTTCAAAAAAAAATTTGAAATTTTCCTTCAAAATAATAATTTTAATAATATATTTCATCGATCAAATCTCATTTTTCTACGACAAACAAAAAACAATAAGAAAATGTAATTATTTGAATTTTGTTTGATCTTAAAAAGATTTTTACTATTCCCATTATCACTTATCAAAATAGTTTATTGTTTTTAAAAAAAAATTTTTTTTGTTTATAAATTTAGTGCTACTTGAAAATTCAACTCTTTAAAAAATATTTTACACCAAATTGATATAATCATGAAATTTTCATCGAAATGAATTAAATTGAAAAGTGTAAATAACAGATGGCACCGATCCTCTTAATTGATATGTTAAATTTTTTGAATTCTATTCTCTATGCTTAATGTTATTTTTTGATAGCATTAGATTGATTATATTAGAGAAGAGAAATTGTACATGATATTTTCATTTTCATGCTAATATTTAAAAACTTTTTCTTCCACTCATTCATCTTATCTTCTTCCTCTTCAGTATTTTATGTTTACGATAATAAAATATGAAAATTTATTTTTCAATTTTTATATTAAATTTCAAAAAAAAAATTTTTTAATACAAAATATGAAATTTGATAATTTCTACCATATTTATATTTCTTTTTCAATAATACTTAGTTTCATTTTATTTTTATGTTATGTTTTATATTGTTAATGAATTTATTGAGAAGCTTTTTTTGCTACTAATTAATTTCTCTTGCTTAATTATATTATACACTATCAGAGTAATGATATCCTAAATGACTGATTAGATTAGATCTGTCAAGTTGAATCATTACACTGAAATGTTGATGAATTAGCTTTAAGTATTATCATTCTCATAATAATATGAATAACGGGATAGGATCAAATTCATTCTCTAACAATAGAGTTATCTACTTACTTTAATGAATAAATAATTAAATAATATGCATCTTCTGAATATTATTAGGCTGCAAACATTATATCATTTAAGATTAATTTAATAATTAAATTTCGATGATTTTGTTGAAATTAAGTTGATCATATATAATTAGGTATATAATTAATTAGATCATATATCATATATAATTAGGCCTTTATCGTACACTTCGATTTATCGTAGTAAACCTATTTATTTCGTTTCATTCAATTTTAATTCTTAATTTTGAAAAATAAAAAAAAAACAGAAAGCGAAGAGAATGTTATCTTTACTACGAATGCTCCATATTGACCATTGGAAATAATGATGGGATCGACAGTTGTTACCTTCTAGTTATCCTGTAAAGTGATCTAATGATGGAGCCATCAAATGTAACTGATTGGTCAGGAGGATAGGTTGGTAGCAATCCCTCTTTTAGTGGTATATTTCGAGTTTTTATGTATTTTGAAACTTGTTCTACGAAATGAAAATATTTCTACAAACAAAAATAATCGATTTTCAATTTTCAGGGTAATAACTTCTACCGCCCATACAATTTCCTCATTTTAAAATTCTTAAATTATTTTTTTTAAATAGAACATCTTAATTTGATGCTTCTCCTAACCTTTGATATTTTTTCAATTTTTTCTTACTTTCATAGAACTGATGATTGATTACAATTGCGTATAATGCACCATTTCGATCATGATGACCTAAATGATCTTACCGCAACTCATCGTTACGCATAACTGTCCAACTTGTATCGCTTATCATTATTGGAATCATTTTACAATCTTCCATCATGTGATTGTCACTACCATTCTCGATTTCTCTCTGTTTTCAGGCTATTGAAGCATTTTCCAAACACTAAAATAAATGTCTTCCAAATATTCTGAACATATATTTATTATTCTATGCGATACATTTTGTAAGTGATAGCCAACTATATCTTATAAGTAAATGATAGCGAAATCTCATCCAATATGTTATTGTTATCTCGTTTTTCTGCAAAATATTATCACTCAATTGCTCTAAAATTACGTTAAGTTTCATTAACAGTTTAAGCTATCCAACAAAATGTTTAGATATTTGCACGGTCTTTTTGACTAAATCGTTCCATCATTTTAAGGAGTAGCTTAAGCCTTTCCATTTTTTCATTTCATTTCAAAATAGATTAGCTGTGGATGAAATGAATCAAAATGAGATTATTTAAGTTAGATTAATATAGCACTAAAGATTCTTTATAAAATGTGCATATTTAAGATAGCCGAAAATATTCGGCACTCAGATAGACATACGACGCTATTTGCGCGTAGCCTAGCCTGTCATGCTAGATGAAATGATGGACGTCGAAACTATATGGATAACATTTAACTTCTACATGTCATTTAACTTGCACTTTCGATCGATTCTTTTTTTTCTTTACAACAATGGTACCTATCCGAATTTGTGGTACTTATTTAAATCTCGTCTTACACTAATACATCTCCAAAAACAAACTCCTTGATTATACTTACTTATGTTAGCATAAATTACTCAATGTTTCACTTTTATTTCTGCATATTTACTTGACAGCAGTAGCAAAACAATCCATCCATTATTTATTCTTTATTATTCATTTACTCATTTCATTTTTAATATGTATTATTTAATAAATTATGCTATATTATGCTCCCAAAATCTTATTTACTACATTAATTGAATGTTATAAATACCGTACCATACTTCCAAAGATTTTTTGTTAATTCAACAAATAATTCTCAACTGATTTCTTCTCATACTTCTGAAAATAACCCTTTCATAAAAATTGTTCTAAAAAGAGATCATTCCTTTTTTTTGTATAGCGCACATAAAATTTGCAATAAACAAGCGATGTAAAATGAATTAAAAAAATGTAGTTTAATGTTTTTTCTAAATTTCAGGTTGGCGATATCGTATCTATCATCGAAAAGGTGACATCTTTTAATAACAAAGATAAATCGTGGTGGAGAGCTAAACTGACAATTGCCAAAAACGGAAACGGCAAAATTATTCTTGGCAAAAATTTCGAGGTATTTTCAAGGAATCAAAATTTTAGTATACATCTTTTCGAAGACTGTTAGTGAAGTTTCAAATTTGAAAATAATTAATTAATTAAATAATTGGCGAGTAATAATGTTATGGAAACATGAAATGTAATAAAAATTTTTGCTAAATTGCTAAAATCTGTAATAACAAGAGTTTAAGGCAGTTTTTCGCGTAGTTTTTCTTAGATTATGACTTTATTTCTCTGAGATAAATACCGCAGGATAAATCCCCGCTTTTCCAGTGGTTATACTGTAGAGTAATAAGAGATGCTTGGAAACATTTTTGAGAAATCTCGAGAGAATTTTTTTCCTAACGAAATTGCTATGTGATTCAATATAATTGAAGTGTGTGATATAGAAAGTATATCTGTATAGTAAAGTATACATAAGTATGCGAGCATTGAACGGTATGTTCAATTGCTTACGCTACGTCTAGGACATTTTAGGTCGGATTATTTCCGAGTGAGTGTGTCAAGATATTCGACGATAAGGCAGGACCACCAGCTGATCAACAGCTATTTTCCTCAAAAGAAGACTCAGTTGCCACCCCTGTCAATGGCCGCACTTTCTTGAAACCAAACACAAACTTGACACAAGCGTCCAAGAAATCAACAGGATGGCATCCACCGCGACGGGATCGTTCCTTAGTACGAACGCTGTTACGAAGACACGCGGAACGACAAACTCCCCTCGTGTTCGGGACAGATCTTGTTGAATATCTGCAGAAAACCGGTGAAGACGGTGGGTTTTCAAATTTTAGAATTTTCAGCCCAATCTATGCTTCACTCTTCGAATGGTACACTATGTTTATTGCTGATGAATCAACTGTCATGACCTCATTTAGGTTATTAGAGACTAATTTAATCAGATAAATTGAATACAATTACGGATAACTCATAACATATTTTATATTTAAACACATGACGATGATGTTACACGCAACCCACTTCTAAACGAAAATTTACTCTAGTTTTAAAACATTAAGAAATGGTACGTGATCAGCTTTAACTAGCAAGCACATATCAACCGCTCAATTTATTAATTTATTTGAATTAAATATTTATTTGGTTATATTTTTACAGTGCCATTAATATTGAAAAAATGTGTGGAAGTGATCGAAAAGCATGGTATTGTTACTGGGGTTTATCGCCAATGTGGCATACAATCAAATATACAAAAACTCAGGTTTGATTTTCCATCTTTTTATATTTGTATTATCAGTTCACCTGTAATTCTTCGATTTTAACTCATCTGTTATTCATCATTTTGCTTTTTCTTCTTTTGCAAACTTACTAGAAGTGACACTTTGTATTTCTGATTCAATTCTATTTCAAGCAAAAGTTCAATATTATCGAACATGCTATGGTTGTTTCAGGAATGGCTTCGATTCAGGACATTTGCCAGATTTACGTGATGAAGCTATCTTAAAGGACATTCATTCCGTTTCATCGCTTTTGAAGCAGTACTTTCGTCAGCTACCAAATCCATTGTTCACATTCGAACTTTATCCGGAATTTATTGTAAGTTATGTTTAATGGAGTTATAAAATATAGCAGAATATTATTTTCATGACAAACCTGTAATTAAAAAAAATACATGAAGCTTTTAACTGTGTGCACATTTACTTGTTGAAAGTGGCAGATGGTAGCTCGTCGAATGTTAATTCAAATCACTTGACAGATTTTTCAATTATTACTACCATTTCAATCATGCAATCTTACTTAATACCAAACTGATATCACAGGGTGCATACGAAACAACTGATGAAGAGCAAGCCAATCGATTTAAAGACGTCATTGGAAAGTTACCACGTGAGCATTACAGGTAATCATCATATATCTAAGTAAGCATAAATATCACATCTGTCAAATAACCGTTCGTCTTTAGGCGGCAGAAATTTAGGACAGGTAACAGGAACATAGTAAAGGAACATGTACATAATATTAACTTTATCAGATTACTGTTGCATGGAAAACTTTTGCACCAAATAATTTTTGACAGTATAATTGCTGCTTTCCAGGATTAATAAAAATTTATTTACAAATTTATGGTAATATTTTTCAAAATTCAAAATTTCATTTCGTTCAATAAATAATAATTACCTTTATTTTCTTATTTGTAGGACGGCAAAATATTTGATCCGTCATTTGACCAAATTATGCCAATGTACGCATCTTACGGATATGAACTCCAAAAATCTTGCAATTGTTTGGGCTCCAAATTTATTCAGGTTTTCAATTTACTATAATTTCCTTTCCCTTTTTTATATGTATTTATATATGTTTAAAATAAATTGTTTCAAGAATTTCTTGAATCTAAAAATTTTTATTTTCTTAATAAATATTTCAGATGTCCGCCGTGTATTGACGACGATTCTGGTACCAGTGGTGACTCATCACTTTTACAGGGTCTCAATGCGCAAACGGGTCTTTGTAATTATATACTTGCCCATGCAGTTTACCTATTCTCACTTGAAAACGACTCTCTTTCACTTCCAGAAAGTTTGTTCATTTCATATACGATATATTATTATTCATAAGAATTGCTATTTCCAAAATTGTTTCATGCAATCAATAGTAATATAAAATAGCATCTTTCTAAGCCAAATTTTTTGAGGAAATAAATGTCTGCCAAAATTTATCAAGCTGCAATTTTCAAAATCTCATGTAAATACGTATGAATTGAATTCTTTAAATCGAATTGTTAATTTAAATTTTAACACTTTAAATTGAATTGTTAATTTTTATGTCAAATCTTCATTACGATTCTCTTATTCTATTATATATATATATAAATATATATTTGAAGACAATTACTTTTCCAGTCTTTCATTCTTATATAAGATTCGTTAATTTAGATAAGTAATGAGTTAATTATTTGTTTAAAAGTCTTATTATGAAATTTGCGTTCTATTTATAGATACGCTAAACAGATCATCAGTTTCATCATGTAGCGGTGATGCCTTGCCACCAGATTTAGATCGTCGCCGTTTTATTGATGTCAATGGTGGGCCTGCGACATTGCCAGCATTTCATACTGTTATCGAAAGACCACGACACAGGTTGGTGGAATGATGCTTTCAAGTAATAATAAGGCGGATGGATATATGTTACACTCAGTCTAGGATTAAAGATTCAAATTTAGGTTAGTATTTCAAATTTCAGACTTTCAACTGAAGGTTGTTCAAAATATGGAGAAAAAGTAATCTTCAAGAATGGCAATTAATGTCCAGTATGATTTCTGTGCTTTCCAATGTAATGTCGATTTTGTCAGGCTTTGAGAATGAAATATAAATTAATTCGAAATGCAGAGAAACAAGTGCGAATCCTGGTGGCAAATGGCGACGCATGTTGCGTGGTCCATCGATGGATAATGCATTTGCCAGTTTACGTACACGATGGAAAAGACATGGAGAAGCGTATTTAGACAACGATAATTCGACTAGCAATGTGAAATGGCGAAGGTACATCATGTTTTCCTCAACTTCTTCGTGAGGCTTAGTTAGATTTTAACCTTTTAGATAAATTAAAAAATTATCTACTGGAATAATTAGAAAAATATAATATGGACAGATCTGAAACTTTGTATGCTTTTGTTTTCATTGCACATGCATGTTCAGGAGTCCATCAGATGTGCGGGCATCACTGCGTGCTGCACGAAGTGCATCACTAATTTCATTCGTTACGAGAAGTGTTGAGGAATTCCGCAGTGGTGTTTTACGAAGTTGGCGACATTGTGCTCCAACATTACGTGATGATTCCATAACAAATGATACGGGCGATGAACGACATACGACGGCAACAGCGGTTGCAACAGAACTCGTAAGGCGTCGAGGCTTGGCAAGTTTTCTGGCTAACGATCAGCAACCGTCGACTGTAAGCAATGTATATTGAAATATGACTTTCAAAAAACTCCCAATTTTAGGAAATTATTGGGAATTTATGTTGTAAAATTATGTTTCTCTGAAGAAAAAAAGCATTTTGTCATTTTCGAAAAAATTTTTCGAACTTTGAAGTTGTCTTCAAACCCTGCAGAACATTGCAACTGCAACAATTGCAACATTGCAGAACAGAACTGCAGAACATTCAAAACATTGCAACTTAAAAATGTTATAAAATATCAAAATTACCATTAATCTATCTTAAAACAATTATTTTCAAATAATTGTTCATGTCTGAATGTCTTGAGCATTATCATAAATATTTGTCGTGTTTTTCAGTCGACAGATACGAAATTAGAATCAAGTGTGAGAGGTAGTATTCCGGAAGCATTTTCGTTGGATACGAGTGATTCTGGTAATAGTCGACCGCCCTCAACAGCTCGGTGTGTTTTTTTTAATTCAAGTTTTTAAACGGGAATTTTGCAAATGTTTGTGCGAGAAAAAACGGATATTATCAAGTTTAATTTTACTGTGCTTTAGAAATGACTGTATCGATGATGGCATAAGTTTGTCATCTGACAGTTATCGCTTTTTTGGTTTCTACGAGGATGAACAGCAACCAGACGAAGGAGCAAGTTTGGAAGATGTGAAGGAAACGTGGACGAAACGTAGTGCAAATGTTAAATCAGAACATGGCTTAGATAGAGCTTTTAATACGAATGCAACGAGAAGCAAAAAAATGTCAAAAAATGGTATTGCGAGTGATTCGCGATCATCCTCAGCCGATGAGTGGTCTGATGTGGCTAGAAATAGCAGTAGTAGCAGCACAGGCTCACTACATAATGACTGTAGTCGATATGATAATGTTCCAATAGGTTTGCTTTCAGATTTTTCTTAATTTAGTAACTGGTTAGGACATAATACAAATCGTACAATAAATATCTTATAATAAGAAATGGATCAGAGAGATTGCTATGGTTCAACAGTCATCAATGATCCAACTGTAAAATCGTTTTTATTAAGGAACAAGATGTGAATATCAGGATTTTATGAAATTCAAAAATCCTGCAGCTTACAAGTTTGTAGCGATCTTAAGTTTAGCAAGAATTCGTATATCCTCAATTTTTAAAATTGTTATTTATAGGTGAGGATGCTGGTAGAAGAGAACGTTACGTCGAAACACCGTTATCATTTTATGATTTACCACAAAATAATGTCAAACCTGTTCGATCAAATGTTCAATTGTACTTTTTATAAATGAAATTATGTTATTTGAAATCAATCTTTATTGTTTTGTTTCAGAAAATAAATGACTTTATTCAGTTTTTTTTTCGTTTCTGCTACATCACAACTTTCAATATTAATCGAATGCATGAAATGCAAGTCGGTTTCGATTGCTGAAAAATGATAATGATATGGGGGTTTTAAAGTGATTGCTTCGACACTAAACAAATTCATCATTTAATCCGACATTTGTCAGATGTAACCCCAATCGAAGGATAGTTTTTATCTCTGGAAAAGAAAAGATTTTTGAAATAAGATGATTAATTTATTTTAATGGGAAGACAAATTGGTTAATTTTCAGGTGACCTAAAAAAGAATGGAGATACAATTAGAATGAGATCGAATCAAAAGTGAAAGAGATTTCGAATTAGTAAGAATTTTCCTTAAATTTTCAAGAAATAAATCGAAGTTAATAGTACGCCTTAAATTCTATCGAAACAGATCAGAGATGTTGCAGTAAATATATATTCAAGTGAAGTCTGCAATAATGTAGTTAATGTAGGAATTATATACTTCTTTAACGTTCAAAATATATTTCTCTCACTGCTCAACTCGTAATTTCTTCCGCCTTCTTTCAACTCTGAAAAAAATTTCAATTTTTCTCAACCGCCTTTTCATCTTAGAGAGTTTTTAATCACTGCTTCGGCAAACTTCCTTTTCCATTTTGATGTCACACAAGATTTTGCTTATTGATGAAGACAATTGTCCCTACTATGTAAAATCTAAAGAAATATAGCAATTAAAAAGTAATTATGAAATTATCGATGAAATAATTATAAAAATCATTTCTTTTATCCTTGTCAGCTTTCGATCGATTTTATTCTTCCATTTTTTGTCATCATTCTGATCACATAGAACTGCAATAAATTCAAAAACATTTTAAGATGACTGTCATCATTTTGGAAATCGATTGAGCTCCGAACTTATTAGCTCTTATTATTCGATGAAACATTAACGAAACTTACCGATCAATGAAATACAGTAAAAGAAATTGTTGAAATATTTGAAAAGATCTGAAAAATAATCGAATATACGAGGGTATATACGAGGTATATGTTTGTCTATCAAAATTATATTGTCCCTTCTTTCAATATACCTTTTCTTTTAAGATTTTATTTCTTTTATCGGTTATTGGATACATAACCATTCGTAGGATTTTATTTCGTTCCCCTTTTTTCTGCTTATAAGTTACTGCTTTTAATTGTGTTTTAAGCAATAAATGCTAAAGGTATAGGTGAAAATATAATTTTATTTAAATGGTTTTATTTTAATGAAATATTTTAGTATCAAAATTTATTCATCTATCCAGTTAGTGCATAATAGATTTTCAAATCATTGCATAACTACATAATGAGCAGTAGAAAGGATTTATGAAGGTAATTCACATGAATTAATATAAAGGCAAAAAAAAAAATAGATTAGATTTATGAGAAAGGTAAGAAAAGTTAAGTAGACTGAAATGGCTGGAACGGAAATGGGTGAATAAATTAATCCTAAACTATTCGAGGAGAAAAATTAACGATCATTCATTTACGAAGAGATCTATTTCTTTTCATTCTGTTTTCTTTTTATCGTAACCTCCACTCTGATACGGTATAGCTATGGATGTTATTGGACGACCCTGTACAGTAAAAATTGATATAGTATGAATAAAGCTTTTGTTTCTTCTTCATTCCCATCTAAGCCACTCTATCCTCAGGCTATTTCGATCAACTAACAACATTCAATGTAATGAACATGTAGACCTTGTAATCCTAAGGCATTAATCAAGCTATTATTTCATTAACGGGGCTATCTATTAGTATTATCAAAAATGAATTATCCATTTCTATTAGGGATAAGTTATTCATTCCAGTATCATTGCTTTCATAAAAATTAAAATACATGCTTAAGAGATTCTATTCTACGAATGAACATTGTATCTATGGATCAAAGATTACTAACACTACTATTCGTAGTATAATTCACGAATTCACTTACTCATTCGTGTTTCTTTCGGAGTGATTATCCGAAAACATTCTTCAACAATTGGAAACACACGGATTGCACCGGATTCGTTTTTTTGTTTGTTATATGCCAATGAATGACAATTAATGCAACACATATACCCACACATATACACATATATACATACACACGTACACAGGCATGAACAGACATAGACAGACACAGATAGACATAAAAGCGTAATAGTTGTTGGCTAAGCTATGTAGCTCACCATTAAATCATTGATTGGCATTACGTGTTTTATGTTCTTTTCCGTGTAATATCGGAGAAGCAAGGGTTAAAGGATAATGGGAGAGTAAAAAAATTATGTGCGGGAGAAGCAGGGGAAGATAAGGGAAAGTGATGATACGATGTGTTCGACATTAAATTTCCATCTTCTTTGTCTTTTTCTTTTTAACCTTTCTTGTAATTAATTAATAATGAATGATTGTCGCTCGCATAATTTTTACTCTATTTGATTAATAACAAAAATGAAAAGAATTTTATTATAGAAGACGAACATTTTGCAATTCATTCGTTTAAATTAAACGAATTGAAATAACATCTCTACAACTCTTCCTCAATCATAATCGGACAATTTTTGCAACAAATTCGTCTCTTTTTTTCTTCCGCATTTTACCAATCGTTTTGTTTCGGGAGGGGGAGGGGGGGACGAAGAGGGGGAATGAAACTGGCATTTGCATTTTGTTTATAACAAATTCATTTCTATTTAGATATCAAATATCAGAAATTCATTTCTATTTAAATACCAAAAAAAATACCTGTGAAGTTATTTGAAATTTTCGAGAAATTCAAAATGGATTTTAAGAAACCGATCAATAGTTATATGTTTCCACTTTCGTTAGTTCCTAAAATAAACTAAACGCCTAAAACGGATAACTAAATGAACGTAATTTCTTCATTTTCTCTATTCTGATGTATTCTAATTCGTTTTGCTTTATTTCACTCTATTCATATTTTACGAATGAGTAATTTGAATTAGTAATGCTGTCCAATTGATAATTTGTCCTCAAAAAAAATAAAGAAAATTATATGTCATTCTTTGCCTATCATATAGTGTAACTATCGTTCGTATGCAAAGAGACATTTGTGGTTGCGAATTAAATTACGCTTGTCAAATTTTCATGTCACTTCACTTTATTATTTCAATGTGAATTGATTTCAATTTATTTTAATATTATCATTCATTTATTTCACGTAAGCTGAAGTATATCCATTATACGTGATCTTGTAGTTTTTTATAGCAAAATTAAATTGCATTAGTAAGTAGGAAATACTGACGTTTCATATTATTATCACTTATAATCTTGATTCACTTGTAGTCTTACATGTGTCATCATAAAAATGATAAGTAATATAATATTATCAAGAAAATTGCGATATGACATAATTTAGCCCACTAAATATAGATGATATTTTTTTATTGTTAGAGTATTTATTTTACGTAGTCATTATATATTATGCTTTATTATTTTCTTATCTTTAATATAAATGAAATGATTGAAGAGGAAATGAAATGAAACAATTTGATTATAGGAGAGGGGGGGGGGGTGAATTGTACAAATTGAAAATAACATTCATACAACTCAATCATAATCCGACAATTTAAAAATACGTAAATATTGATCAATCCCTTAAATCCATTTTAAATTTCTCAATAACTTCAAATAACTTATAGAAAAAAAATTGTTTTTCATGTTACATAATTTTAAATTGCAATATATGATTTTTAAAAAATTTATTTATAACTTTTTTCCTATCATTTTTCTTCATTTATTTTATTTTGATACTCATTCTAATTAATTAATTACATTCATTTCTCATGTTTTTGTTTTGTTCCCAATGATCATTATCATTTTTATTTGATGTGTTATTCTTTTGTGTGAAAATGTTTGATAAATAGCAAAGAAATATTTTTGAAAAGTTAAAAGTCTTTGTTCCTTTCAATTTTTATCACCGTTCTTGATAACAAAACCAACATAAAATGTTTTATTTAGAACTTTTTTTCTTATTATCTTTTTCCTTCTGGTACCCATCCTAATTAAATTATATTTATTTTGGATCGATTTAGTAATTAAATCATCATTTTTGTTTTAGTGACAGATGATTTCGAAGGATAATTTTACATTGAAGAAATTGCCACTGTTCTGTAAAGTTGAAAATTTAAAACTATTTTTGCTTTTGGATATTCTTAACATCTAAATGTCTAAAGACGAAAATCAGCTTTGTATCGGCCCATTATTGGCATATCGATGAAAGAGTTGAAGAGGGAAGTTGACATGACATTACTTTCGTAAAAAAAGTTCCTCCAACCAGTTTCTCTATAAACATTGAGAGATCAAGCAACAAATACTTCCTTGCGTTAAAAAAATGATAGAGGCTAGACGTTGTGGTGTTTCTTCCGGGAATATTTTCAAAATATCAAAATAATGAATCACACAAATTTTGCACCGTATAGTTCCAAAGAACTGAGGAGACTTTTGATCTTATTGAATCTTCCTTTTCACCATTGAGTGTATTTCCATGCATTAAAGATACAGAAACAAAAGTGAATTCAAGTTGAAACGACTTCTCTTTATATCTGTAAATTATTGACAGAACACAAATTTATTGAATTATCATGCAAGTTTTGCATTTATACGAAATTCAAGACAATTAAAAGAGCAAATTGAGCGCATCTTCTTTTTTTTTTGCGTTGTTGAAGTATGCGAAGTGAATAAATTAAGATTGAGATGAAGTTTCAAGTTTCGGTTAAGATAATTATTTGTTATAAAGAGATGAGAAACAAGTGTCATTATACTCCTGAATATACGACATACTATTGTTTCCATGTGGATCTTACTTAGTGGACACATGATAAGTTTTTCTTTCAAATGAAGCACAGAATGTTTGTTTGAATGAATGACTCATTCCTTCCTAATAACATAAATAATCATTGGATGAAATAGGTAGGAATCTTTGTTTAAACACTATTATGCATAACGGTCTCTCTTCCTCCTGTACCTTCTCCATCCATCTACTTTCCTCATGAGAAATTGTCACAATCATTCATCAATATTGTCTCGTTCGAGGAAAAAAGAATGAGAGAAATAAATTTTACGATATATCATCCAGTTCAGCTATATTTCTCGTTTGGTATATTTTCATCAATAAATTCAAATGTCAATTGTCATCAGTTTGAAATGGACTGATTCGTTCGTTATATGTTCATTTTCCTTACTTTTCAATGCTCTTTTTTTTTTCTAGAGATGGAAGAGTAAAAAGATAGTGCCAACAATTTGATTGAGAAATTTTACGAATCAAAAATTCCTTAAAACGAAAAGCTTTTGATTAGCTTTTTTTGTATGCCATTTGTTTACATTGTGGTTATCGCAGCAATTGCCTTTGTATTTATATGTTTTAATACATTATTCATCATTAGTTCAAAACATTACTTTAGAAACTAATATTGACCATATACAGTAACAATACAAATCTCTATCAAATTTAGCGTTAAAAAATGAAACGAAAAAAAAGCAGATAAATTACAAGTACAAATAGTATTTACAGATTGAGAGAAATGTAAAATAGCATTTTAAGAGAAAAGAAAACTAAAGAATACCTGGACAAAGAAAAAAAAACAACAATGAAAAATTAACTGTTAATTATTTTCAAGTTTACGTATTCTATGTTTGTTAATTTCATGTAGTGGTTTATAAATTTTTATATTTGTAAATTTATATATGTTCATAAAATTTGTGGAAACATAAATTATTAATATGTTTATAACTTATCTGTAAGCAATAGTTTATGAATTTTACATTAGTTTTTCTATTTTTAGATCGTTGTATTTTTTTTTCCCAAGATTCAAATTCTAATTCTAAATCTGTCGAAGAAGAAAAAGTGTTATTGTTGAATACAACAAACATTCCCTAATTGTTTAAATGATCAATAATTTCAACTGATAATGCAAATCAGATAAGAAATTTTAGTAACATTAGAATAGAGGAAGAAATTAGATAGAAAATTCATCAATC
>CAKAEH010001583.1:0-44810 GCA_916381525.1 Cercopithifilaria johnstoni | reverse complement strand
ATAATAATAATAATAATAATAATAGTAATAAATAATAAATAATAATAAACAATTGGAATAAGTAATGGTAAGGAATGTATAATAATGTGTAATATTCTGCCAAGTTTTCAATCAGCATCATTTCCAATCATTTATCCTTTTCTCTCTTCCTGAAACTATTATTATATTTTATTCTCAGTAATAGTAGTAGAAGAATTCCTGTGGAAGAGCTGTACTACTACTACTACTACTACTACTACTACTACTACTATTACTATTGCTGCAACTAATATCACTATCAACTATTTTGATAAACGTTTGTCAGTTTAATATGAAGTCTAAGATAAAGATATAACTACGTTTCTTTTATCTGATACAGTTGAGATGATCGAAAGAAAGAAGTTAAAATTGAAATTATTGCAAAAGTGGCAGTTAAAATCAATTGATTATATATCATACAATATTCTGTAATTATTTCAGAAAATACTAAATATAACAATTGTATATAATTAAATATTATAATTAGACAAATAGCTAAAAGAGGAAATATTACGAAGAAAAGAAATGTAGGAATTAAAATAAATATAATATATTTTTTATTTTCATTTATCTAAAATATTTTGAAATTTTTTTTTTATTGATATCCAATTACATAACAATGATAACAGAAATGATAAGATGTGATATGATGAGATTTCTTTTATTCATATTGTTAAATTTATTACTGAATATTATACTATTGATAACATATATCAAATAATATAATGATAATGAAATGATATGATTTCATTGATAAGTGAAAAAAAAATGATAAAAAGTTTTTTCAGTATACTGAAATATAATGTAATAGAATATTGAATGATCTGTAATGCTAATAATAATGTTGTATGGAAATTAATATCCAATATTATTTGAAAATAATATCCACTCCCTTCTTCTCTCTCTCTTTCTCTCTCTCTCTCTCTCTCAATAAGAAAGGGATAAATAGTAAAGAAAATTTGACGAAGAAATTCGCATGCATCAAAAGTAAATAATATCTTGGAATTTTTAATCTATATTAGCAAAATTGTCAATAAAATATTTCTGCTTCAATTGAGCTAAAAGATAAAGGGAATGAAATAAAATTATTTCATTTTAAATTTGTCTAATTTTAAATTTTAAAAAATAATTCATAATAATTTGCATGAAATGATTAATTAAAAATGCATGCAATAATTAATTAATTAGATGGTTTCATTCTGCATTTAATGAATGAGAAAACCAAATGGTTTAGACTTGTGTCGATTGAAATAAATTATCGATTTCGATATTTATGCATATGATGGAAGCAGTTGATCAAACCGGAATGATAATATATCATTTATATTACGGTACAAGAGAGAGAGAGAGAGAGAGAGAGAGAGAGAGAGATTTTATGGTAGTTACCATGAAGTACGATAATTTCTAATTTAATTAACTTCTAAATGAAAGGTTAATCAATAACATTATGGAAAATAAATGGTAAGCTTAAATTTTACAAGTATTTTAAAATTTTAATCAAAATAAAAAATTAAAATTAAGCATATTTTAATTTACAATTTTTTTTTTAGGAACTTAATTAGAAACTTAATTAGAGAAGAAAAAAAAGCAAGCAGAAAGTATGCATTCGAATATTTTTATTTTAGTTAAGTTTATGCAAAAAATTATAAAACAAATGAGTGGTGATTCATCAAGTTGAGCAAAGCGAATGATTAATTGATTGATGAATAATAAATGAGAATTTGAAATTTGATGAATTAGAGTTAGTGCTAATTATATGAACTCATCATTGATTATAAAATAAAATTTACTTATCGAAAAATTATAACTATAAAAAAATGATTTAATTATATTCGATATCTTTTTTTTCATTTCATTTTTTGATTAAATGATTTCTATTCAATTAATAAAATAATTTTAATATTAATTAATTAATTTTAATTATAATTATTAAATAATTTCTTATCAATCATTTATGAGTAAATTTTTGAAAATTAAACAAAAATCTTTTAAAAAATATTTTGTTTAAAATTTTCACATTGAAATGCTTATTTTCATTTTTACAATAATTATACTTTTTTGTACACAATATAATTATATATTTATGTTATACGTTATTTTTCATGATTACGATTATTAATTATATATAATGTAATCATATATTTATATTATACATTATTTTTCATGATTACGATTATTAATTGTATATAATATAATCACATATTTGTGTTATACGTTATTACGATTATTAATATAATTGGAATTTCTTAATTAAAAGTTATCGGTTATGCTAGATTCATTTAACTGTCGTTAATTGCTATCAATTTTAATTGATCATTTACCGTATCATACATGTGAACGTGAAATACGTGAATGCAAAATATGTAAAGGTATGAATCTATAACTTGTATAATTGTAATGATTATTAATAACTTGCATAATTGTTGCTAACTTGTATAATTGTAATGATTATTAATAACTTGTCTAATTATTGATGCATAATTGATATGATTATCAATATAATTAGTATCTTATAAAAAATTAAGAATTATTTTATTTAAATTAAAAATTTCGTTTAAATTCGTTTAAATTTCACTGTAAATAATAATACAAAAATTTTTTGAAATGAATTTTTCAATTTTATATTTATAATAATATTTTGTTCATAAATTTAATTTCATTGAAAATTTCAATTCGAAGAAATATTTGTAGCGAATTAATTTGTATGTATAATTTGTTTGTTTTGTGTTTTTCTTCTTTCATAGAAATTATTTAAAGGTAATCATCAATCGATAATCAATTGAAGATAATTACGACAATGATGAAATAAACTGTTGGAATAGGTTGGATTGCATATAATAATTGAATAACCGGTATGATTGTGAGTACTATTAGAAAATGTACGTCAGGTACATAAGAGAGTAAATTTTATTCAATTTAAAACTACTAAAAAAGACAAATAATAGAGGTAGAGCGGGGAGAAATAATGGTTAATCGAGGAGGGGCGGGACAGAGCGGGGATGGAAAACACTGTTGAATAGAGCGGGGTGGTTTACTACAAAAAAAAAAGGTGGAAAATTTTGTGGGATGAAATAAATAACACAAACACGTAAAATACTATTTCAATCCTCCTTACAAGTTTTTCGATAACAATACATACATGCAATGAAATGCAATGCAATGCAATGCAATGCAATGCGCGCATGCGCGAATGCGTGCATGTGACGAAATGTATGAAACATTTGAAATTGTAAACAAAATGGAAAGGAAACATCAAAATATTTATTGCATTATCTATAATTGGAGTAGAAAATTGAATGATTGTTGTATGTATTGATGAGACAGTAAACAAAATTGATTGGATTGAAAATGCAAAATTAATATATAACAATATGAATTATTGATTTTTTTTCATTTCATTAATTAATATTTTTTAATATAATTATAAATTTATAAAATTTTAATTAACAAAAAAATTATGAATAGTTTGAAAACGAAAAATAATGGCATAGAAAATGATTATTAAATATAGTAAAAATTAATTTTAATTATATTAATTTAATTTCATTACTATTTATAGTAAAAATTAATTTTATTTGATATATGAAAAGTATTGGAATATAAGGTGATTATTACAGAGTAAAGTTAATTATAATTATACAAATTTAATTTAATTACTATTTATTGTAAAATTAATTTCAATTACTATTTATTATATATACTTGTTACGTATGAAAAGTATAGATATATAAGATGATTATTTCATAATAAAATTAATTTTAATTTTACAAAAATAAATTAATTACTATTTATAGTAGGATTAATTTTAATTACTACTTATTCTATATATATTTATTACGTATGAAAAGTATGGATATATAAGATAATAATAGAAAATAGACAGTTATTGTTTTAAATAATTTTATTATTTTACTTCTCTATAAATTTAATTTAATTACTATTTATAGTAAAAATAATTTTAATTACTATTTATTATATATATTTATATACGTAATGAAAAGTATGGATATATAAGATAATGATTAAAAATAAACAGTTATTGTTTTAAATAATTTTATTATTTTTACTAACCTTTTCTTCGTTTTCGTCAGCTTATAATTTTTTAAGTGAAAATTTAAAGATTTGCTGCCACCTTAAAGGTATTTTTTACTTTTCCAAAATGTAAACTTTTCAAATATCTAAAACAAATTGCAAATATTTTTAGGTTAATAATTTAATTATAAAAATTTTAATTAATTTGCAATTTGAATATAAAACTAAAAAATCAAAACTTTTATTGTATTACTCAATTTATGTTTAAAATTTTTTTGATTTCATTTAAAAGTGAAATTCATTAGAGGTAGAATAGAAAGAGAGAGAGAGAGAGAGAGAGAGAGAGAGAGAGGGAGAGAGGGAGAGAGAGAGGAAGAGAGTTAGGAGAGAAAAGACAAATCTATCATAAACTTTTCCCAAAGCTTTAATCATTCAATTTCTAATTAAAATAACGGAAAAAAATGAAAGTAATTCAAAAGGAAAAAAAAAAGGTATGTATGAAATAGAAAATTAGCAATTTAAAACAAAAAGAAATTAATGAATGAATTAATTAGCAAAAAACTTTTCAGTTCTTTTTTTTTCACAACAAAGTTAAATTTTTTTTTTTTAAATGTAAATGTAATATTTTTCCTTTGTTTTATTCAAATTTATTTTAATTATTTTAAAACAAAGGGTTTTAAAAAAAAAATTTTTTCAATTATTAACTAAAACAAATAGTTATAATATTTTTTTTTTAAAGAAACTAAAAATTATTTATAAAATAAAATATTGACGTAAATTGTTGTGTGTATGTATGTGTATGTATGTGTATGTGTGTTTGTGTATGTGTGTATGTGTGTGTATGTAAAAATAAAATTGATGATAGTAAAGGAGGAAAGGAAAGGGATGGTATTATCCTAATGAAGGAAGAAAACGGTACCAGGAACAGACAGACCTATTTTGCAAAACGGAACAGAAGCATATATTCCGTTCATTCATTAAAGCTTGTCTAAAGCTCGTCTGTTCCAATCCATGCTAGCCACAATTTATCTATCTGTCTCTTTTATTGGGCCTAATATACACACATACACACATGCACTACACACACATATACACACATACACACATACACACATACATACACATATATATTCATTTCAATTCACAGTAATTACAAAGTGTAATAGTGTCCACATTAAAGCGTTATTTACATCCCATCTATCCATCTAACTTTATAACAATAATAGTAATAATCGATATATCTCTTACTTACCTTTATATTCGACTATTTGATATTAATGAAGCAAACTTCCTTCGTTCCCGTATTACTATTATTTGAAATGAATGAAATAATCGATTAATTGAAATGAATGAAACAATCGATTAAATGAAATGAATGAAACAATCGATTATTGAATTATCTGAAATGAATAAGACAATCGATTAAATGAATTATCTGATATGAAAAAATGAAATAGTCGATTAACTAAATTATTTAGAATGAATGAAACAATTGATTAATTGAAATTAATGAAACAATCGATTAATTGAAATTAATGAAACAATCGATTAATTGAATTATCTGAAATGAAAAAATGAAATAATCGATTAATTAAATTATTTGAAATGAATAAAACAATCGATTAACTAATAATTATTTTGAATTGAATTATATTTAATAAGTCATCTTTTAATGATATATTTCCAAAAATAATTATCAATTAAATTATTTTTGTATTTATTTTAAAATGATTTAAATAATTGTCAAGAAAAGAAATTAAAACAAAACAAAGGAATAATTCATTTTTAATTAATTTAATTAAACGCATTAATTAATTATTTTTGTATAAAATTAATTGCAATTAAATGAAGTCATTTCTTTTGTGTTACAAAACAAAACAAAAGTTTTAAAAATATTCTTTTCCATTAAAATATATTTTTTCATTAATTAAATTAGAATAAAAAGAAAAAAAGAAATATTTGTTCGCTTAATTATGCATTACCATATGCTAATTATATTTCATATAATTAATATTAATTTCGCATATAATTATTAACTTCATATAATTAAATATTAATTTCGCTAATATTTTATATATTAATTTTAAATCGAATATAATTATTCGAATAGTTTTAATTACTAAACATTTCAAAAATATTTATTAAATAAATAGTTTGATTGAAACATTCATATTGACAGTTAGCTCAATTCTATTTGTATCTTTTTTTCCTTATTTTTCAATTAATTTAATTAAATGCATAAACTAATTGTTTTTGCATAAAATTAATTACAATAATATAATTCTACCTTCCAAGAAATACTTTTATAAATTTTGTGAAATGGTTGATTTTTAGACATTGTAAAATGCAAATCTGTATAGTTTATCATTAAGCTTCATTATTTAATTATTACCTCTCTCTCTCTCTCTCTGTCTCTGTCTCTTTCTCTTTTTCCCTCTCTCTAGAAGAGAACTAAAAATGTCCTCTCTAGAAGAGGACATTTTTAGTTGTTCAAAAATGAATTTAAGATCATCTATTATCAGGGAAATTTAAATCTATCACCTTTATATGGATTCAATCTTTTCTCTATTCTATTTCCTTTCCTTTTTCATTGTATTTCCACTTTTCCTTATGGCAAACAAAAAATCGAAGAATTAATTAATCAATAATATATATATATATATATATACATGACTAATTCCATTGATTTCATATTAATTACTGTAAGAATTTTATTGATTTCGTATTAATTACCATAAGAATGCATATTACGTAAAAATTATGTAAATTATCCGATAATGGAATATGATAAGGAAATAAATATTTATCATAGAAATTATCACTTTTAATAAATAATTAATTTGATTCATTTATTTGTCTTTTCCTTTCTTCTCTTTCCAAAATTAAAAATTATAATTAATTATTGTTAATACTTTTATCAATTCGCTCTTTCCTAAATTTAAATACTAAATTTAAATAATTTTTTGCAAAGAATTTTTAGAGAAAAAATTTCAGTGTTAACAAATTGGAAATTATAATAAAAAAATATTATTGAAAGAAAATCAATAAAAAAAGATTTAATATTAGCAATGATAAAATTTGATATGCTACAAAAACTGTTGTATGAACTGATAATGTTGTATGAACAAAAATTGTTGTATGAACTGATAATCGTTTGTTAAATTCGTTTGCTTATCATTTGATCAATATTTATTACTCTTAAACATATACTTCGACGACTTTAAAGTTTAGGAAATTTAATTTCAAATTCATTATATTTTAATATATTTTAATTAATTTCAAATTCGTTATATTTAAAAAAAAATAAAATATAGAAGCCTTAAATAGCATAATTTGCCAACAAAGTTATTTACACCTTTAAAAATTACAACATGATAATCACTAATTTGAAAGTATACTCTAAACATATAACTAGTAATTAGTAATTAATCCAATTGTGCTAATATAAAAGATAAAGGTGTAAATTTTAAAATATTAAATGGTACATGAAACTAATTAAAGTTATACAACAATATTGGTAAATAAATTTTAAAAACAAACGAATACTATAGGATTAAATTTGAGCAAAAATTGTTTATTAGATAATATTTATCTTTGAGCTATTGATTTATGCCAGGGAATTGAAAAACTTATTCGATATATAAAATATAATTCCATTTTTGGATTTGAAACGAAATATTTACAAATAGGATGGCAATGAATAAAGTGAAATAATAAAAGAAGAAATTAGAAAAAGTTGTCAATAAGATAAAAGCTGAAATTTTACACTGATTTTAAATTAATTCAATTTTCTAATAATTTTCCATTAGCTAATTAATAAAAATTAAATGATATAATCATATAAATCATTAATTAAATCATATAATCATATAATCATATAAATCACAGAATTAATATTTATCTTTACTATTATTATTACATTTGCGAAAAAAAAAGCATGCATTTAAATTGAGTTCAAAATATTCAATCGATATTTAGCATATTTATATTCAAACTAACCACACTGATATTAAGTTAATTAATGAGATGCTCGTTAATGCGAAAGAGCGAAAGTGTAATTTGTCAAATTAATTGTGAATATAAGCTTTAGCATCATCATCTGCAAGACAAATTATATTTAATGATCAATTACTTTTCGAATTTCTTTCATCACATCATTTAACCTTTGATCATCAGATCAAATATCATCGATCATTAATCAGATAATTAATACGGCTAATCTTTTATCATTTGGAATACTCGATGATATGATTTGTTCATAATTATTTGTTCAAATTCAAAATCATATCATCCATCCTATTATGATTATTCTGTTTAATCGTCTATCTATCTTGCTTTATTATTAATTAATGTTATTAAGAAGTGCTAAGTTGTTTATTATTATCGTTTATCGTTTTATTATTATTGCTATTACTACTACTAATTATTATTATTATTATTATTGCCATTATTATTATTATTATCAATATTATCACTGTTATTATTATTACTATTATTATCATGATTACCACCATTATTTTCATTCTTTTAATTAAGAATCAAAAGTAAAATATAAGCTAAGTAAATTTTGTGGTAATAAAATTAATGTTTTGCAATTTTAATATTTCTTATTAATTTACAGAATTACTTCATCTGTTTTCCTTGTAAATTATTGAGAACTTGTAGAAAATTTCCTGAAATTTCATAATATTTTCTTTCATTACGACGATATTGTCTATTATCAAATATTATGTTCGTTATAAAAGGGTTTATGATCTTATTTACTAGAGGTCACGCACGTTACGTGAAGCTAATTTCGTGTCATTTTTTTATAACCAAAATTTTTTTTTTATAACCACAAAATTTTTTAATATTTATAACCAAAATTACTGATATCGTCATTTAGCATATTTCATTTGAAACGGCGATAATGAATTTCTCATTTATAACCAAAATTAAGAAAAAAAAAATCATTATTTAACTCTTTACTATATGTATTGTTTAACTCTTTACTATATGTAATTATCGTATCCGATTCCGTTATTTCTCATAATAGTACTGTAGGCCTTTTTTTATTCCTTGCTATAATACGATATGCTTTCGTCAATATAAATTTTTCTGAAGATGATTAACATCAATAATAATTTTTCCAACATTTTCATATCAAAAAAAACGTTTGAAATTTTTTTGAAGAAAAATTAATGTCAAATAGTACTACCACTATTCGTCGTGCTAAATTCTGTAATTCTTGCAATAAGCAATAAATAATATACTAAAAATATCATTCAATAATCATCAATTTTGTCTTACCTGAAATTGCGCCCATATTCATGTTGTTTAGGCGTCAATTAAAGAGACACGTTCGATTAGAATTCTGATTACTTTTTCATTATAGCATTGCGTAGGAGCTGTCTGTTATTTAATGAATATATCTTATGTCTTCATCATTTCAATTTCAAAGTATCCTTATAATAAAAATGGTTTATTAAAATTCTTTTGCTAATTCGGATTTTTAACTATTTCGATTTATATATCATGCAAGTGTACTATTATAAAAAGTATGCATATCGGAAGGGTTTTGTTGTGAATAAACAAATTAAGGATGAAGACAAATTTTTTCCCCACAATAACTGAAATTAACATATTTCCATTAAAAATCTTAATAACTATTAATAATTAAGAATTTCTATAATTATTAATAATTAAGAATCTCTATAATAAAATTAATCAATATCAGGCAAAGCATTTTATTTTATTCAATTATTATCCTTCATGATATAGCGTGCAGCAAAGGAAAAAAGTTGAAAACAAATGGTAAAATTAAATCAAAAATAATTAATTAAACAAAATCAAACAGAAATACCAAAACGAAATTGAAAAGAAATACTAATTGGAAATCGAAAATTATTTTTTGCGAGGGTAAATGAAATTTAAACTTTAGAAAATAAATTAATTTGTTTCAAGTAATTAATTTCAGTTATTCAATTATAGCTTTATTGCCAAAATAAACTTTGTATTATAAAATAATTTATAAACAATAAATGAAAAACACAAATGATTTAGTTCATTTAAAGTTATTAAAAGAAAGTGATATATTCATAAATCTATTTGTTGCAGTAATAATTGTAGTAATTTTGCAATTTAAAAGTTATATGAAATTTATACGACAACGTTGAAAATTTATAAATTTATTTTCAGCATATTTTAAATGATGAAAGTTCAACAAATATTACTTTTTGATTAACTTTAATTTCGACTATAAAACTATCACAGCAATATATAGCATATTGTTATTCTAAGCATAAATATAATCATTTTACAATTTTTCTAATCAATACGGAAAATTTATGATATGATAAAGTTGATGTGATATCATCATTAAAATTTAATTTGATAAAATGCTAAAAATTGACAATTGGAATCTGGTGCTTCTTTTTTCTTATTGTTAATAAAAGGAAAGCCATGTTTGTGTTGTTGGTACCATTGGTACCATTGGATAAATGACTGTTTACAATTTTTAAGCTATCACAGGCTTAAAGTAACGATATGTGATGTAAAACAGATGATGCTTTTAACCAAATGGAAAGAATAAACTAAGTAAGACCAGATGGAATAAATATTCAAAAATTTGATACAAGAGAGGAAGAGAGAGAGAGGGAGAGAATTGGAGATATGAAGAAAGTATTCGTGGATCGGACGAAGTTAATATTATTGTTTACAACATTTCATTGCATTTATAAGAAGCTAAATGCACCTTTCATTGTTTAAAAAAGCTTTTCTATCTTAGGCTGCATATCCATTGGTCAGTTTTTCTGACCATTTGCTTTCTTCTTAACTCACACAGACACATAAACAAACAGACACACACATACACAGTAATTGCAATAAATAATGATAATGATAAATATATATATATATAGCAAAGCTTTTATACTATAAAGCGTTAATTAATGAATAAATCATACCTTAAAGGAATGAATGATTTTGTTGACAACATGATAATGCAGAATTTCCAATATATACATATATATATATAATAATCTAAGTTATACATATAATAATCTAAGTTATGCAGTTTATTTTTATGTGGGTATGTAAAATAATTTCAGCTAGTATGTAAAATAATTTAATAATCCAAGCAGTTATTTTTTTCAGTTCAAGTTGGAAATGCTAATTAATAATTTACAATTCTTACTGTAAAATAATTTATTAAGTAATGAATGATGGAAAAATAAGGTTTATACAACTTAATTATATATCATTCGACATTTTTGATATATCATTATCATCGATAATATTTGAAATTATCAATATCAATTTAAATTTATTGATTTTATAAAGCATAAATATTTGTGATAATTACCACATCGAAATATGTCAAAATATATTTCAAAATCATGTCAGGATGTAAATTATAAATAATTACCTAAAGAGATCGCTAAGAATATCATTTTGCATTATGCATATTTATGATATCGAAAAATTTTATTAACAAAATCGAAATTTCTTCATCCTAAATTAAATTAATAATTTATAATTGTCAGCTTCTAAAATAATATGAATTTATTATTCATATTATTTCATTATGGTTTAACATTTTCATTATAGTTATTTTATCAATTTTAATTTTCATTTTAGCAAACTTCAAAATTTTTACTACTTACAAAATTTTCGAATGCTAATTTCTCTATTATAAAGATTATAAAAAAGGTTTAAATAATAAATGCTAAATATTATTTTAAAATAAAGTTTTAATTTTATTCTTAAAGATGAAGGATTATTTAAAAGATTTTCTTCTCTTTGTTTCTTTTTTGCTTAAATTAGATGAAATTTTTAATTGCAATGGTTCCAACGATCCATCCATCCATCCATCAATGGTCATTTTAGGGACAATTTCTACAATTTACAAATTCAATTCATAGATTTAATTTATTTGAAGTAGTTATTAATTTAAAAAAAAGAATTCAAAATAAGGGAATAGAAGAAAATATGCAAATGTTTGTGTTTGATATAATCATTCTTCTGATCATTCATTATATTCACTCTCTAAAATGGTACCATTTAGCTCTCTTCCAAAATGGTACCATTTAGCTCTCTTCCAAAATGGTACCATTTAGTTCTCTTCCAAAATGGTACCATTTAGTTCTCTTCCAAATGGTACCACTAAATTAAACATTAATTTTGCCGTATTAATTCAAATTATTATATTCTTTGTTTATTTTTGACAAAAATTTCATACTAAATCTTATTGAAAAAATTTATGATTGTATGTGATAATTAATCTAATCGTTGCACGAAAAATGCAAAATTTATCCGTTGATAATCAATAATCAATAATCTAAATGATAGCAGAGCAAATAATGATCATTCTTGATCTTATCTATCGATCAAAAATTTTCAATCTACTCATTGGAATAGAGTAATTACTAATAATACATCTAATGATGGCATAATGCATGGAAGAATAGTAGTACCACGTGAACAATCCTCTAATTTAGTTCATGTGATATGTATTCGTCATTACATCTGTTTGAGGCATATCGGTAATTCACTTTATGTAGTATGTATTGGTAATCCATTTCATGCAATTCATGCCGGTAATTCATTTCATCCGGTACGTCCTGCTAATTTAGTTCATGCAACAGATACTCGTAATTTAATTCATACCGTACGTACTCGTAATTTAATTCAAGCGACACATAGTGGTACTTCAGTTCGTGCGACACACGCTGGTAATTTAGTTCAAGCGACATACACCGGTAATTTAGTCCAAGCGACACACATCGGTAATTTAATTCAAGCGACACACACCGGTAGTTTAGTTCAAGCGACACATACTGGTAATTTAGTTCATACAATGCGTAACAGTTATTCAGTTAATATGATACGTACTAGTAATTTAATTCATATATTTCGTGTTGATAATTTTATTCGTATGACTTATTCTGGTAATTTAATTCATATAGTATATGCTAGTAATTTTGTTCATGTGATGCGTACCCATAATTCAATTTATGGGACAAATAATTTAGCTCATGTGATGCGTGCTAGCAATTTAGTTCATGTGATGCATGCGAATAAATTAAATTTTTCGATACGTATCGATAATTTAGTTCGTTTGATGCATGCTAGAACTTTAATTCATGAAGTACGATCCGGTAATCTAACTAATGCAGTACGTGACAGTAATTTAGTTCATTCGATACATGCTTATAATTCAGCTCATGCGATACGTATCGATAATTTAGTTCGTCTAATTGATGCTGATGATACAGTTCGTATGATGCGCACTGGTTTTTTGATTCATGTAGCGCGTACTGATAATTCAGTTCAATTGATGCGTACTGGTAATATAGTTCATGATATACATATCGGTAATTTAATTCGTGTAATGCTCGCTGGCACTTTAGTTCATGTATTACGCGCCAATCATTCTGTTTATATGATGCGAGTCGGTAATTCAATTTATGGGACACATCCCAGTAATTCAGTTCATGCGATACGTGCCCTTAATTCAATTTATGGAATGCATAGTGATAACTCAATTTATATAATACGTACTGGTAATTTAGTTTATGTAATAAATACTGGTAATTCAATTGATGTGACGATGCATACTGGTAATTTATTTCACGTGACATGTACTAATAGTTCAGTTCGGGAAATACGCATCTTTAATTCAGGTAATTCAATTGTTGCGGAACGTCCAGGAAATAATGCCATTCTTGTGATAAGTGTCGAGAATTCTTATCATGCAATACGTGTTGGTAGTTCAGTTTGTATAATACATTGCAGTGATCCACTTCATGTAGTGCGTGCCGATCATTCCATCCATGTTTTACGTATTGGTAATTTAGTTCACGTGTTATTCAATCCTAATTCATTTCCTGTAATACGTGCTGGTAATTTAATTCGTATGATTGGTAATTCAGCTTATTTGATACATGGCAGTAATCTAATTCGAGTAATGCGTAATATCAATAATACAGCTTATGTGATTCGTACTCATGATATAGTTCAAGTGATACGTAACGATAATTCAAGTTATGTGATATATACTCCCAATTTAGTTCATTTAATGTATAGTAGTAATTGAGTTTATGCAATCGGTAATTGAATGTTACTTATGATTATCAAAAATTTTAAATGAAATGTAACGAATGATTCAAAAGTATTGATCTTTGGAAATATCAATTTCTCGCGAAGTTTCTAATTTTTTAAAAGGCTAATATGAAAATCCTTTCTTTCTTTTCCTAAATAAGTACCATTCAAATGTTGAAATTTATTCATTTTTGATAATTATTAGTTTCATTGGTACAATTCAAACTTTTTTGTTTTAAAATTTAAATAAAACAATTTAAATTATTTTCTCAGATGCAATGAATTAAAAACAAAGAAGAGAAATAATATAAACAATCATAGAAAAATACGAAAATTATAAAATTAAATTTTAATACAGTTAGATTTTCTTTCCGGAAAAGTTCATCCTTAAATTATATTTAAATCCAGAATAACTCTGCTAGAATGACACTAACATTTATACTTTGAGCATATTTATCATAATCATTTCAATAATAATAAATTCCTAACCGGATATCATCCGATGGCATTTTTGATATATACGACAGCATTTTTGATACGATAGTATTTTTGACGGAATCATTATTTTTCATACGATAGTATTTTTGACGGAATCACTATTTTTCAGGAAATTATATAGTAAGAAAAGAAAATTGAACAATCCCGGAAAAAGTACAATTTTTTTTGAAATATTCCATTACAATAACTTTTTTGATTGAGCACATAAGGAACTGCAATGATTTAATTTACATTTGAAATGTTTCTGCAGTCTTATCATATACTCTTATCTTTCATCCTCCAACCCTCTTTTTCCCCTATCATTGATAACATTTTGCTGCTCTCTTCAACACATTAAAAGTCACCTTGTGATTACATTTAACTATTATATATGCCCTCCTGTTGTAGAACTATCAATCTATTCATTTTTCAATAATAATATCCTAAAATGAGTAATGCAACATCTAATCTAATGAAAAATAGGTATGATATTTAAATTACTTTTTTGTTTAAAAATATTATAAATAAAATTTTGCATAATAATTTGGAAATGCAAACAGTGATAATGATAATGATAATAGTAATAATGGTAATAATAATTACAATATTAATTGTAATAGTAACATGAAATTTATTATTTTTCTAATTATTTAATATCTTTGATAAGTAACACTTTTTAATTAATTAAAATTAATTTCAATTTCATTTTGTTTTTTAAATTTAGTCACGTAGTTCAAAATTATGGATCAACAACAAATTTGGTTGAAGAATTTCACTGTCACAGTGATGAAAATTTACAACCAACCATCACCGATCGACGAGCTATTCGAACCCTTTGGGCATCTATTATTATTTGCTTAATTTTTATCATTTCTGAAATTATCGGCGGTTATTTAGCTCATTCACTTGCAATTATCACTGATGCAGCGCATTTGGTAGGATATATATTGATAAGAAATCTTTTTCCATTTTTTGTATTTGAACTTAACACATATTATTTTTAATTTGATAGTCTGAATTTCATTATCAATATACATAATATAAATAAATAATTAATTAATAATATAAATAAATAATTAATATAAGCATAATACATAATTTAATTAATTACATTAAAAGAAATGTAATTCAAATTTTGAAAAAAGAAATTTTAGTTAACTGATTTTGCCAGTATGTTGGTATCATTGTTTGCTCTTTACATATCCAAAAAACCCGCATCACAACGAATGAGTTTTGGTTGGCATCGTGCAGGTATTTAGCATTTTCTTTTATTTACTACTAAGTTAATAATATAAATAAATAATTAATTAATATAAGCTTAATATTTAATTTAATTCATTCAATATTTATTTTTAATCTCTTTCTTAACTTTTGTTCAGATTATATTCATTGATAGCATTAAAATTATTGAAATTAATTTGTTTAAAAAAATTACCAATGCTATAATTATATTAATTTTTCCTACGAAATTTTTATTGAGGAAAAAATAAAAGAAATAATTAATTAACTCAAATAGTTTTATTTTGATTTTTAAAAAGGGAAAAGAAGAAGATGTATGAAATTTACCGTATCTCTTTTTTTCTTTCTTATAAAATACAGTAATTAAAAATTATAATTTAAGAATTATTATTAATGAATTAAATAATTCAGAGGTAATGGGTGCATTTATTTCCGTTTTTATGATTTGGATTATAACCGGAATATTAGTTTATATGGCTATCGATCGGATCACTCGCCATTCCTATCATATTGATGCTTCAATTATGGCAATTACCGCAGCATTGGGTGTTTTCGTTAATTTCATGTAAAAATTTATTATCATTCTTTTTTAGCTTTATAAATAATTACTGTTATTGATTTAATGCTAATTCTGATACGATATGAAAATGAATAAAATTTTAATTTAAAAAATTCAATTTTTAATTTTCAAATTTAGTAGTGATGAATATATAAGCTTTTATCAACGATGTTTATTTGACTAATAAAACAAAAGACAAGAAAAGATAAAATTAGAGGTGAGATAAAAAGGAGCAAAAATTTAAATAATTTTAATTAATAGATTTTATTAAGACTTTTATCAAATATGAAAAATTAACTATTATCATATAATAATTAAAAATGGATTATTAATTTATTTGATTTCTATTTAGAATATATTTTTGATAAATTATTATAAATTCAAATTCATAAGCTTTTTTTTAATAATAATTAATGAAATTTTAGTATGGCAATATTGCTTTATTTTGGTGGACATACACATTCCCATAATGGTCATTCGAATTTATCCCATTCAACAAATTCGGGTAGTACCACAAATATTAACATACGGGCAGCGATGATTCATGTTATCGGGGATTTAATACAAAGTATTGGAGTACTTATTGCTGCGATACTTATTCTTTTCAATGTAAGTAAAATTTAAAATTTGAAATTAGCAAATCACATGAAGTAATTCATGCTATTGGGAATTATCGGAAAGTATTTGAATTGGTCATTTTTTATAATGTAAGTGAAGTTTTAATTTAAAAATTTGAAATTAAGTTAAATTCCATGAAATTGGCAAATAAAGTGAAATATTTAAACAAGGTTAAAGGTTAAATATGCCAAAAATTTTGTTCGTTTTCAAATGAAATAATTACTTCGAAAGAAATTCAAGCATTTAAACAAACTTTTAGCAAAAGAGTTTACAAATATCCTCGTTTCTTTTTTGCTATAAAAACCTTTTGTTTTTGAAATTTCAATTTAATTTAAATGAAATTTTTAAAATCTCTAGGAATCATGGTCTATAGCCGATCCAATTTGTACGATAATTTTTTCAATTATCGTCCTTTGTACGACAATTTACATCATTCGAGATGCGATGTTTGTTCTACTTGAAGGTTATATACTTACTTCCTTTTCACATATATCAATTACTTTGTATTATTTGCTTAATTGCTAAATTTAAAATAAGATTTTATTTATAGCTATTTATAGTTTTAGTTATAGTTATAGTTAATTATAATTATAGGACAATCGTTTAGTTGCCACATTTATTGCTACGAAAATTTAAAAAAAATAATCATAAACCAACGAAACATTAAAATTGATTAACATAAAATTTTAGAAAAACAAACTTTAAAACAGAAAGTTTTTTATTAAAACAATGATTAATTACAATAATAATGAACGACTTAATTAAAATTATAACAAAGAAAACAATTGAATTTCTAAAATGTTATTAAATATGCATTATTTATTTTATTGTTGAATTGATGAGATTTTCAAAAGTTTATTTATCCGATAATTTCGAATTTTAAAATTCCTTCCTTTTCTCTTTAAACTTTTCTCTTTATCAAATGTTCTCTTTTATTTATGCTATTAGCAATTAGCAATTAGCAATTAAATTTTTAAAAATTTATAATATAGCATTTTAACCTTTTTAACCTTAGCCATCTCATCTATCTATCGATGATGAATGAAAATATTTAAATGAAAAATTTCTAACTTAGCATTTAATCGTATAAATTAAAATTTTATCGTATAAATTTATCATAATTACTTTTATCAAAATATTTCGCAATTATTTTATATTAATTAAATTACTTAATTTTGCAATTTGCAACTACTTAATTTATGTTAATTAAAAATAATAATTATTATTTTATATAATAGAAATTTTAAACAAATATTTCCATTTTATAAACTTATCATTTTTCTTGCATAATTATTAAGAAAATAACGATTATTTCAGGTTCACCATCAAGCATTAATTTTCGTACCGTATTCGATTCATTGGAACGTATTCATGGTGTTGAAAAAGTGCACAATTTACGAATTTGGTCATTAACGCTTGATAAAATAGCAATAAGTGTACATCTAGAAATTACACCAGGCGCAAATGCTCAATGGATTTTAAAGCAAACAACACAAATGCTACGAGATGAATATAATGTACTGGAAAGTACGGTACAAATTGAAGGCTATGATCCGGAAAAGCAAGATTGCAATCAATGTATACCACCAGCTTAATAATTGAAAGTAAATTTTTGTGCTAATTGAATTCGTAGTATTTTGATGAATTTGATAATACATAATCAAATTGTATTATTTATTGATAATAATAGTAAATAAGTAATCTAAATTTCAAAATTAAAATTCCTAAGCTAACGTTTGAATTTTGTTGCAAAGTTTTCGCTTTTGTTGTAGTTTAATATAAACTTCATTTTACATATTCTTTATTAATAGTTAGTAGAAATTTTAAATTTTGGCATAAAATTATCCTTATTGATAAGTTGAGGAAGAAAATATAACTTTTAAGATTACAATTTAAGTTAACATTTTAATTTGAATGTGAAGTTGTTTTCCCTTTCTGGTTTTGATTAAATAAAAATTTTGTTACATTTAAATTAGCAAACTATTTATTACTATATGAATTCTATATTATACTATGTTATATAATAAATGTATGGATGATACGATCATTTTATTTAGTAAATACTCAAAAGAACTGAATTAAGAGCATTATATGTTAAACTACATTAACAATTGTTATTAATTGGGAGCATTTTTTTGCATAATAGAAAATAGCAAGAAAAGGTTTACATTAATATGGAAGGTTAATTTCAGGTAGGAAACTTATCAAGGCCTCTTTTTCCTTTTATTTTCAAATGTTTGCTTCCTAATTTGTTTTAATCTTTTATTGGAAGAAAATGTAGTTAGCATAATTTCTTTCGTCTTCTTTAACTTCTCAGACAAAATGTTTATTCGATATTATAAAATGAGAGAACAATGAATTTAAATATTATCGCTTTATTCAAATAGTTAAAAAGAAAGAATAGTAAAATATTAGTATGATATAGTTAGTTCATATAGTTAGTAAATGTTAAACAATAAACAATCTTACAATATGAATATCTTTATTAAATAAATTTTGCTTAGCAAAGCGATACATAAAGCAAATGCTGATTGAAAGCTTTAAAGTTTACGTGAATAACGTGAATGACGTATTTCCTTACGTCTCATAAACGATAAATATAATAATTACGAGTATAGCAGAGCATTCAACAAGAAAATTAAATTTTGATTAATTTGAAAAAAATAAAGGAAAAAATGAACAACAAAGAAATGAATGAAAATGAGCGTATTATTCATATAAGGCATATTAACATACGTGAAACGTATGTTTAACGTAAACGTGTATGTATTTAACGCAACAACGTGTATGTATTTTAACATTACACAACGGAACTATTTCTTAAATATCAACAATATTAAAGCTAAAGAAAAATAGAGAGAAGATAATTTGATAATTTCCAAATACTTATATTACCTATTCAAAACAACTATAATCATTTTTAATCTAATACTTGCAAAAAAATGGCAGTGTTTTTAATAAAAATTAATTGGCAGTAATGATAAAACAATGTTAACAATGACAATGATAAAATTGATAAATCAGAAATTAGCATATGAATATAACTATTGATTTATGCATCTATAGTTCAAAGCCATCTAATGAGAACTAGTAATCCCGATAGAATTAAAAAATTATTTGAATGTATTTTAGCGTAATTCAAAAAGCATTTCGTATTTTCTTCAACAATGAATCATCCAAAATCTTCATTTAAAAATTCCCTTTGTAATCCTAATATGTAGTTTATTTTCGATGAAATTGAATAATTTGTAAAGAATTTTGGTTCATTGTTTTTCTATATTTCAAATTTCTATATTTCAATTCCTACATTTCAAAAATTAATTTCAAAATTTATATTTCAAAAATTTCTATATTTCAATTAATGGTATTATACATAATTAACATAATTAAGTAAACGAGTTAAATAATTAACTATTTCAATACATTAAAAAACAAACAACTATTGTCATTTAAAATAGTTTCATTATATAACTTTCTAACAACTTAAACCAAATTTGTTACGTGTTCTATCAAAAAATTTAAACATTAGTATGAGCATGAGGTTGAACAACTGTTTTTGTCATTGCTGTTGTTGTTATCGTTGTTGTAGCATTAGTTACTGTTGTTGTTGTTGTTGCTGTTGTTCGTGCATTAGCATTCGATGAACAAAATTTATTGAGAGCCAGAACAGTTTTTGCTAACAGTGGAAGATTTCGTCGTTCCAAAATATCGGCAGAACTGCATATTGAATTCTGAAAATTATCCGGAATTAATTTTGAAGATTCCGGAAAATATTTTATATTAAACTCGCATCTATTTTTTAGAGCAAATGAATGCTTTAAAATCTGATAAAATTAAATATATCATCAAACTTTCTCAGTTAGAAAAGATAATTGAAGGATTTTAAGTTTGTTTATCAGAAAATTAATTTTTAAAGATTTGATTGATTTTGAAATGTTTCAAATTATTTCAATAACATTCGAAGTTGTCATAACTATTTATAAATCGAAACAACACACATTTGACAATGGTGTTTTACATATTGTTTTACATTAATATGATAGCAACAACTAATAGTATCAATAATTAATTAATAATAATAATTAACAATAATAATAAGTAATATAGCAACAATAATAATGATAATAATAGTGATAATAATGATAATGATTTAGTGTTAAATGATAATTTAAAATTAATCTATTAATTAATTAATAATAAATAATGATGAGGAAAAAAATTTAAGCAATGAAAGCAATCAAACAGCGATGTAAAATATATAAGTAAATAAATATATCAGTAAAAATTAGCGATCTAATACTATAATGTACACTAATAAAAAATGTTATCACTTTTCCTAACTGTTCATCGAATAAATATTCTGCTACTGATAATCTTATCAATTTGGAAAGATCGAAATTTTATTAATATTTATGAAAAAATTGAAAACTTATTTCATCTAAAAAAATCAAAAGAAAATATACTTATCATATTCAAAATGAAAAAGTGCTATTAAAATAACCATACACTGAAGGAAATTAAATTAAAAACATAATTATTACATATTAATTAATTAAGCTATTCCAATCGTAATATATTATAATAATTAGAAGGATAGAGTAAACAAGATGATAAAAGCATGCAGTTTTTGATGATAAAATATAGTAAAAATAATACATAAATAGTAGAATCATTGATAAATTCTAAAATTAAATAGCTTACTACCCAAAATAAGAACCAAATAAGAAATTATAAATAATTAACCAAGTAATTAGGGTGATGTTAAATTACAATCATTTCAAATTTTTATGTTAGATTAAGAAATGCAAGTATATATTATATAACTTACAAAGATTATGTGATTAAAAATGATTCGTATATTTATTACATAATAAGATATTGTAGTAAAATATTCATCGAATAAACGATTTAAAAAATTTTTTTAGATATCAAGTTTTGGAAGGAAATTTGAATTAATGGTTGATATTTCCTTTTGAGAATTTGTTTTATAAGAAATCGTCAGCAACAGCACTTGGGATATCTTAAGTAAGAATCTGCGTGGGATGAATTATATTTAAATATTGCAATGTAATTAAGTCGTAATTAAACACAAATTATTATATAGTAAGTAACAATAAAAATGCATGCATTTCATAATTAATAAAGCTAAATTAATTTATCAATCAATCGATTAAACCATTAATTAACGCGATCGATCAATCAACAAACCAATCGTTTAATCAATGAATACTTCGATATCAAAATTTATAAATCAATGCGAAACATATATAGGCGACGAAAACTGTTAGCATTGCATTGGCCAGCATTCTATCACTAAATTCAAATTGTACTCGTCCCTCAATTAGAACCTGAAAACTTTTCTTTTGCTACCAAATGTTTGCAAATATATTTGCTCCCAAAAATTTTTTTCATCAAAACCATATTTGCAAATAAACAATTACTATCACTCATTTATATATTTTTGGTATGCATTGCAATGCATGCATTTCATAGATGCAAGTTAAATTATGTGTAAATTCATAACGATTAAAAACACATGTACATACATAATTACCATGTTGCAAATATTGTTCGCACTTTTTTCTCTTAACTGGATATGATATGTTACTGTAAAATTTTTTCATAACTGGATAAGATAATATGTTACTGTAATTTTAGAATTTAAAATTTGATAACTTTTATTTGAGGAAAATGGAGTAAAAACAAAAGCATGCAATTAATTTGTGTAGTTCATATTTGCAAGTTATTTGTTAATTGTGTTAGAAATAATGCCAATTCTATTACGGCATAATAATTATTTATGATTATCTGTAAATTCATAACGATTAAAAACACACGGATATAATATCATATAAATATATCCATATATCATATATATCCCCATCCTTTTTCTTCTACTATTCAACTTAGTGCCATATATCATTGAAAAATCAAGCTATATCTTGTTGGGTTAGCTAAACCATTAGACTTCGTTGCAAATTTGAATTTGAATTGAAATTAAATATTTTCTTACATTTTATAATATTTATGTCAATGATTATAAGTTTATTCATTCTCTTCCATAGAGCCATCAGAATAAAGAATATAAAATTCAAATTTAATTTCAGATTTGTAGCTTTAAGCAAATAAACTTAACGTTATCTTTTTCATTGAAAGGTCAAAAGTGAAAATTAAGTGTTAATAATAAAATACTTAATTTGAAAAAAAAGGGAAAAATCACACAAGCAAATGTCACGTAACTTGCATAATTGCAAACTGCAACATGCGTTGCATGTCGCATGAATCATGCATTTTTGTTAATCAATGTATGAATTGAATTTTTTGCTATTGAATTTTTTATTAATTTATGAATGATCCATTTATAAAATAAGTATGCAGAAGTTAGGAAAAAATTAAGAGAATTTATGAAATTTATAAAATAATGTAAACTAAACATTGAGGTATTATTAGAAAGAAGACGAAGGATTAAGACTAAGAGAGTAATCTGGAAGGAACAGAAAATTTTTTCCTTAGTTTTTCTTTTGCTTTTGTTAATAAACTTATTAAAGCTAATTAAGAAATTAAGGATGCAAGAAGGGATTGAAGTGATAAGAACATCAAACTCATCTATCAATATGACATTAGCAGGATATATTTGTTGATTTCCATGACCTAATAAATTGATCCTGATAACCTTTTACATTTTCTTATCTTAATGATTAGATAAAAGTCTTTATATCAATGCTTCCAAAGCAAAAATTATATCTGTGCCAAAGTAGTCAAGAAAAATTACTGCAAAAAAAGGGGAAATCATAAAACGAAGAGTTATCAAATTTTAATTAAATTAAATAGGCTGATTTGATTGACATAGCAAAAGTGCGCTTGAACTTTCGAAGCATGTAAGATACTAAAATTATAATGAAAATTTACATAAGCTTTCAATTATTTTTGCATTTTACGACTAACACATGATTACACGGAAGTTAGTTTAATTGCCAGTTTTTCCTATTCCTCATTTAATGCTTACACGGATAGTGGAATTGTGAGACAGGATATCATTTATTTAAAAAAAAACCGGCGAAATCAATTTAACTATCCAATCAGCTTAATTAATTAACTAAAATTGATAGCTTTTACAACTATTCTCTAAGCAGATGATATAAAAAGAAGAATAAAAATAAAATTAGACCTGATTTTTGAAAAATTAAAATGTGATTAGCTAATTCTTCAATTGACAAAAAAATTAAGTGTTGCATCATTTCATGTATTATCCCATCTGTATCATCTGCTTCCAATAAAGTTTAGTTAATTTAGGAAGCCAAGATAATTTGAAAGCTCATTATAATTTCGAATTCCATAAGGAAAAATACAAGTATACTTTAACTTCTCCGGAAAAATAATCTTACAGGAAAATAACAAAAAATTCTGACCTTTACACCTATTTATGGTGCAGGTAAAACAACAATAATAATAGCAATAGCAATAACAGCAACACCACCAACAATAACAATGACAAAAGCAACGATAGCAAAACGATAATAAACTTAGAATAATGCAATATAAAGTGGGGAGATCTTTCCTTTGACTATTTAAAATGTATGGAATTTATAAAAAATTTCACTAAATGATTATTTTATTGATAACGTTTAAATTTATATAAATTTCGATCATATAATATAATCAACAATTATTACAATTACATATGCACTCAATAATATGTTGATTATTTATTCCCTGCAATTATTATATTTCAATTTAAAGATTTACCTCGGGAACGCCGATCCGTCGACATGCTGCCAAGAAACTGTCAACATTACGCCGACATTTTGGTGGTGATAACGGCAACTATAAAATTCATTTTCTTTTTCTAAATTTTCTACTTCACAGAACATCAGAAGATATCAAAAATTGAAATCTTATATAACATAGAAATCGATATTTAATAAGGGAATTCATATTAATGTCTCAAATAGGGCATGAATTAAGAAAAAATAACTCCTTGGAAATCATTCAAAAAATAAAACTAAGTTAAGGAATTATTTCCTAATCTGTAACACTATCAATCTACTATCATATAGATCTTAATAAATCTAGTATTAGTGTTTGAGTAAAAAGTAATTCGTGTTGCATTCATAAATCTTAATCAAACAGATAAATAATTCAACATGAGTTGGAAAATTTAATGAAATCAAAATAAATTGAAAAATTATTTACCTCTTCGGATACTGGTGTAAACAAACTATTCACTGCACGTAAACGTATCCGATTAGCGAAATTACATAATTTAACACCATCTGCTAATGAAGCTGACAACTGTGATCGTCCTGATGGCAATGTTATATTCAAACGATTTTCAAGAACCTAAAAAGACAAAGATAATTGAAAAATAAATTTACAGTTTTATAAAAATTTTCAATAGCAACCATGTGTAATTGTGGTAAAAATTTTCATTAAATCGATCAAAAATTAATTGATAAAGTTGAAAAAATACCAATAATATTCATTATTTTACATAGAATTTTTAAATTCTACGATGAAATTTCCAATTTTTATGATTAATTTCAATCTGCTAATTTACCACAAACATTCATCGCAATGCACTTCCTCATATAACTTATTATCCGTTTCGTTTATTGATTATAATCATCCGGAAATTCCGTTAATCAACAGGTATGACTTTTTAATTCTAAAGAAAGAAATGCTTCTTCAACAAAGCTTGCCTTACGCATATTTTCCACAATATTACTATTAGTGGTCACATTTGAGCCAATCCCACTTATCGTTGTATGATTGATCGGTGAACGATGTAATACCGTACGTGGCGCTCTCGTTCCAGTGTTTGTAGCTAATTTTGATTCTGAAAAAAAAGGGGATAAACGTTGAAAATTTAAATTTTAAATCAAATTGAAAAAATATCTGAAAATAATGAAAGGTTTAAATTTGATAAAAGAGTGATAAATAATACAAAAGAGAATTTCTTTTAGCAACTACGACTGGTGCAGTGAAATTTTGAAATTCCAAAAATATGAGATTGATTTTTACGAGTATTTATACAAGTTATATGCAAACAAATGTATTAAATTGGAAAACTAACTTGTCAATGATTCAATTGCATGTAAATTAGTTGAACGTGTAGAAACAGAGTGGCGTTTATCAGTAATGGTTCGATTAGTTAGTGGTTGAGTTGTTCCTGATGAACGTGAAATTGATGAAGTAGACTTGCTTGATGGTAGGATACGTTCACCTTTAGTTGATGATACGTGTGAAGTCTAAAAATTTTTAAAAAAATTTTAACGAATAATCAAAATCATTACTAACATATCAGCATCTGATAATTCAACTTCATCATTAAGTTAAATTTTGATAACAATTATTAGCTGTTTTTGTTATGTTGACTGAATATATTTATGAATAAAGCAAATTTTCATTTAAAGAATTTAAGCTGAAAAAATTTAGTGGAAATTTTTCGCTTGAATTTATTGTTGTACTTATAAAGAAAAAAATATTCTCTGCTTACAGCGATGGAAGATGAAACAGTATCCGATTGTGCAATAGAACGAATTGTTGTTTCGGAAGCACTTGAATTTCCGGTCGATGACGAAATGGATGCAATTGTTGAGATGGAATCTGTGGTTAGATAACATCTGTCACCTATAACTTGATGAAATATTTTTTGCCGATTTTATAAATTTTACTAATTAAATATTTTTTGTCGATTTTATAAATTTTACTAATTAGTTACAATTTGAATACAATTAATACAAAGAAACAAATTAAAAATATCAAACAAATGTTATCGCAATTTAGTATTATCCAATTAATACTACTCACCCTCCTTTTGAATTCAAATTTATGAAAAATTTTTCTAGCAAAAAATAGAACTGCTTATAAATATAAATACAATCAATATTGATTAATGCAGTATCAATATTATATAAAGATTAATTATAAACTCAATGAATTCGAATGTATTATCAATACTGTAATAAAATTATTTATTAACCTGATGAATTCGAATCTTCAATAACTGGTGATAAGCAACTTTGACTTATTGTTGGTGATACAATAGAATGGTCGATAATTGTTAGAAATGATGAATTTTCATTATTTATATTAGTGGTTTCAATTTTTTTTGTTTCTATCAAATCGGAATTGATAATTGTCGGATGTGAATCATCGATCATTGTTGTTATATCATGATCCAAAACATTTCGAAAATTATTACTACTACTACTATCACTACAACCAGTAGTATTGGTACTACCAGTGATACCAGTAGTAGTAATACTAGTAATATAATTACTAGTGTTATTACTAATAGCATTTAGTTGTGAAATTGCCGTAGAACATTGGACACAATGTTGATTATTTAGTTTTTGTTCTTCTTTTTCAGGTGTATTATTATTTTTAATATCAGGTATCATTCCATTATTTTTCCTTTTATTGTCATCCATTCCTTTCGTTTTTGATTCTGAAAAAAGCATAATGTTGATTTCAGAAAAAGATTTTCCTTCTTCACATTAATAAATTACACGAAAATTAGAAAAGCAAAGAAATCCAACCTTGATTTACAGTAGCAACAGGCTCATTGACGGTTATGGTAGCAGTCATCGGTGTAACAATAGCTTGAGGTCTTTGAGTAGTAAACGATGATGATACGGTAGATGAATTTGAACTATAGGATGAGGTAGTAGTGATGCAATTATTGGAGTATAACTCATTATTGATTGTAGCATATTGTTGCTGATATAAGCTGCATAATCCATATGAATTTGATGAAGTTGTACTAGCGGCAATCTATAAAAGTGCAATTTGAATTTTTATTAAACAAATTTAAAATTAAAAATCTGTAAAAAATTAACATGCATATGGAAAGAAAGCTGTAAAGAACTGAGAGGGAAAAGAGAAAGGAAAAATTGAAAATTGCTATTAATAATAATAATAATAAAAGGAATCTTTCATTATTACTCGAATGAATTTCAAATATAAAAAGATATTTGAAAGTGAAACATTCTTTTCTCGCTTTGCTTTCTCTTCCATTTCTGAATTTAAATTTGAACTTGAGAATTCAAAATTTTCCATTCATGTGTATAGATTATAATGGTAATGTTCAACACAAATATCATATATCATAGAACGTGAGTGAGAAAAGTTATATTATTATTTCAGTAATTAATATAAAAAACTATATTCCGATACTGCAATAATTAATATAGAAAGCTATTTTCCTATATGCATTTAAAAAAGGAAAAGAAAAACTGGAGAATTATAATACATGCAATATTTGAAATGATCGTAATGAAAATTTTCACATCATTTATAATAATTAATTAGGAAATGATATGATAACAAAAACAAGCATTAATGATGAATTAAAAAGTAAAATAAAACTATGAAAAATAAATAAATTTGAAAAGATACTTTAAGAAGGTGCAACAAACTTGAAAGAGTGAAAAGTGAAATTTCGACTAAATTTGGGCAAATCTTTTTCACAAGAATGAACGATTAAAAATTTCGATAAATTTAAAATCATGAACATAAAAAAATATTTTGTTCATTTCTTTTTACTATATCATAATAATTTAAATCTATTACAAATTATAGTTAACTCAATAATACTTATAAAATAATACAACGTTTTTTTCCTATCATCGATTAAATATGGTAAGTCTTTGTTGTTGCAACTATTAGAAGAGATTGTAGAGTTGTTTTGTTAAATTATAATTTTAATTTAAATTTGAAAAAATTTTTGGAAAAAAAGAGGAGAAATTAATAGGAAAATGTAGCAGCCGTTCGATAGAACACACATTTTACTCAATTATTATTTTCTTTTTCTTTGAACTCACCTGTTACAGCTCCATAGAAAGTATGGTAATACTTAGATCAGATAAGATACTACTTTTTTGATTCACTTGTATGATTATACCATTCCTAAAAAATATTTTAATCTTGTTCCATTGATCAAATCTGAATGATGATGTTTCTACTATATCATTATGAATCGTATCCGGATGAAAATATTCTCACAATCATTATAAATTATAACTCAATTCAGGATATTCCTGCTATGATTCTTACTTGCACCTACCTTTTTTTTAGATTAATTCTAATTAATAATATTTCTATTTTCAAAAAATTTTTTTCTCCGATTCAAATCCGATTGAAAATATTTCTGCATTATCAGATACGATTATTTTTTCGAATTAAATCTGGATGAAAACACTTCTGCTATTATTGTTCATTATTTCAGATTAGAACGATATTCTATCATCTTGAGATAGCTTGCTACAGCAATTTTTCTCATCGATTTCGTCAATTATGAAATCTATCGTAGATTAATTTATCTTCAGAATTATGAAATCTATCTTCAGTTAATTTATTTTCAGAATTATGAAATCCATCTCTAGTTAATCATCTATCTCTAGAATTATGAAATCTATTTTCAGCTCTTTCCAAATCTCTTTTGACAATATATTTCGCGACCTTTCATTAATAATCATTAGCAATAAAAGTTAGGCGATATGAAGAAAGATATGCAAATGAAGCGAAATAAAAATATGCAAAACAAAAGACAAGGAAGAAATAAATTATTAAGAGAATATCTTTCAGCAATTATTTCACGATTTACGACAAAAAAATAAGACGGAAAAGAAAAAAGATGAACAAAATGAATTTTTCAACTTTAAGAATAGGAAGAAATATCATAAGAATAGCCATTGTCTTTTAGTCTTCTAACATTCAAGTAAACATCAAATTTACGAAATAGCCTTGTGACGATAACTATTAAAATGATTTTGGTCAATTCATTCTGATCATATTTGGTCTTATGACATAAGAGATCAAATAATACGCAACATTTTTAACTTTTTCGAAATATGTCCTTACCGGAATATTATAATAGGATTCCATAGATACTAATTAGATTTTCCAAATATTTTATAAGAATTGAAAATAATGGAAGAAAAACAAAAAAGTTTAAGCAAAATAAATGATAGTTTTAAGGCTAAAATAAAATGCTAAAATTTAACCTTTTGAGCATATGCATGTACCACTTCCTTTAATAGGTCACCATTGCTGTTGTTAGCTGAATTATCCTTTGACCCTAAGCCATTGACAGAAACAATAGCTTCCCAATTTGACGATACTAACTGTTGTTGTTGTTGTTGTTTTTGTTGCTGCTGATAATGATAATGATGATGTAACTGACTAGTTTCGGCAATGTTGAATAAACAGCCAACATGTGGTTGAAACTAAAAAAGGAAAAATGAAACAAAAATTTAGGTAAAAATAATAACAGAATGGTTAAAAATTATACCATCATAATATTTGCAAGTAAACGTCTATCAGAATTTACTAAGTTGTATCATTTGCTATGCAAAAATTAACGTGTAAATTAACCTCACGAGAATAACGATTGTCATCACCGGTTGATGCGTAACCGGAATCACTACCACTTACGGTATTAAAACGAGTCCCGCGTGATCGCCTTTCAAAACGTCGCCCATCACCGATACTTTCTATGCTGCAACAATAAATATCAAACTTATTTGAGCAATAAAGTTATTAATGAAAATCGAGATATACAATGAATTACTTGAAATACGTAAGTATCACAAACTGATTCAATTCGTTATTCCTCCTATGAATAATCAAAATCGCCTTTTTCTAATTTGATCATTCTGTAATTTGATATATTGTTCAGGATAGAATCATTCATTCAAAATATTATAAAATTAACTGCTAACATTAACTTAATTAACTTAATTGCTATGAATATCTCAGGTGAATGACAAAATGTTTTAAATTTAAATGTAAAATTTTTTCATTTCTTGAAAGCTCCTCTGTAAATTGAAAAATTTTTCTTTCGAAATAAAGTAAAGTTTACTTTTGCCCTCTTCTTAATGTTGCATTTATAGTAGTTGGTCGTTTGAATGTATAATCATATGTTTTCGTTCCACTATCAATTGTTCGTCCAGCATGTGATCGCAACCATTTAAATGAATGTTCACGGCCCTGATAAACATATATGTATTAATTATTTTAATAAAAATTTGGAATTAAATGGATTTGAATTTATTGATTGAAATATAAAAGAGAATGTATTAAATAATGGTAATTTATAAGAAAAATTAGTAAGTTTGATTATTGGATTTTACACTTTTAAAATTAGGAAAAATAATGGATCAATATGCTTTAGATAGTACATAAATTAAGCTTGATTTTATATAAATGGAATATGAAGTAATATTACCACTGATAATCGGGATTATCATTACTCTGATTATTATCGGTAATATATTTATTACGTTATTACCATAAAAAATCATGATCACCGTTATCGTATTACCACTTACAATCATGAATATCATTATAATCCTATCATAGAAAGTTATAATTAACAGTAGTATTCTTTACACTTGCAAAATTACCATTTATTTTCCGTTTAAAATAAAAATAACATATATTTGTGATAAAATTAATAAGTATATCTGTTTAAAAATTATCAAAATATATCTTATAGACTAATAGAATTTATATCGATTGATTCATTACATTCATAACCTTAACAGATTAAATTTTAGCGGATTCGGAATCATTTCGGTGATATTTCCAGATAAACATGGATCGATCAAATAGCATAAGACTAGCCATTCTATCGTACCATTAGGTTTTTAATGATATTTCATATTAATGATAATATGCTAAACTGCTAATTTTTATTCATCCCATTTATGTCAATATTTATGCTAATATTTATGTCAATGTCGCAAGCTAAATTGTTACTTTCTTACTAATTAATAGCATACCTTTGAGCAAAGTTTAGCAGGTGGCGCTATGAGAGGATTCACATCGATGCGAAAATCCACCAATGTACGCATATACCATAAGTCAAATGGTAATTCACTAAGTTTATTTTGCGATATGTCCAATATTCGTAATTCTAACTGTGAAAATTCTGAAATTTAAAAAATTTGATAACAAAAAATTCAACAATCTTTATTAAAAGAAAAAGGATAAATTGATACAAACTTTAATATCGATTATTATACTACTATTATAACATCAAATTTTTAAATTTAAATTTTGGGAACGAAATTATTGCTTTCGAAATCTTTCATTCAAAATGATAAAATATATTAAAGTATCATGCTATAATGGTTTGTTTAAAATTACCAAATATTTCTTCATATATGTAATATTTTCATTTAATTATTTCACTCTCTTCTTTATCATCAAAAAAATATAATAAAAATTTTAACACATTTCGATTTGAATTTAACAAAAACAAAGTTTAACAAGAATTTACCATATCTTTTCCATTTTTAAAATTCTCTTTAGGAATTTAATATTTCTCGAAATAAAAAAATAAAAATTTAAGATGCCAAATTTGAAATTAAAATATTAGAAATTAGCTTTCTTGAAAAATCAATGTTCCATCTTTTGTTTATTGTTTTAACATTTTTTGGAAAAAAGTTTATTGCTCCCTTTCTTTAGTTAAATGCAAAAATGCTCATTGCTAAAATGGTTTAATCAATAATGCATCAAATAATATCGTTTCTATTCTCGGATAACCAAATTATATGGTCAACCTCATCATCCTATCTATACCCATTCCAGATGGCCGTTACATCTATCTCATTTCAATGCCGCACATCAATTTCCTTCACCGTTAAAAGAAGCTTTCCCTTTCAGTTCTGATAATTACATATTTGGTTTGTCATTTATTTAATGGCTATATAGCTTTATTTGAGACATATCCATTTCAAACTTTAAAATTGACTTCAGCTTTAAACACTTTATTTCAAATATATTTGCTATTAAAATGATATTTTTTTTAGAACGTCTTCTTTCGCTTTTTTCCATTATTTCTTAAATGACAATCATTCAATAAATTAAGCTTTAAAACAAAAGAAATTATAAGTGAGACAATAAATCTGTCATACTTATCTTTCTTTATATTACGAAAATATGTCAAATAAGTAACCGATAAGATATGAGAAAATGAATTGACAAGAAATCAGGCAATTACTTTATACTCTAAAGTGAGATGAAAGTAGAAAATCTTTAAAGATAATGAAAATCAATGTAGAAAAATATATGTAGAAAAATGTGGAAAAATATTTGAAAAAATGATATAATCGTTTCAAACTTAAAAACTAAACTGAATATACTTCATTGAAATGAAATACAATGAATAAATTGTATCTTCAAGGCTAAGTTACTGAAACCACTCAAAGTATGATGAAATCTATCGAAATTTAATGCAAAATAAAAGATGGAAGAATATGCGATATCGAATAATCTACTAATGATTATCAAAATTTATCAGTTAAAAAAAAGGACTTATTGCATTTAAGTGGCCATAGACTTCAAATGATTCAATTAAAAGATAAAATGAGCAACACAAATGAATGAACTGATTAATTTAATTTTATCCTACTAGTTGTTTGCATTCATTTCAAATATTTAAATTGACCATAAGATAATTTATTCTAATTTTAATCAAAAAGAATAATTTATTTGTTGAAATAAATATCTAGCACCATTATCGTCAGCCAAAATGATTTAAAATTTGACTAATTCATAAAATTTCTTAATGCTATTTTATTTTTCAACACATTTAAAATAATTTTAATAAATTTCACTTTTCTCTTTTCTTTCTAATACTAACAAAAATACCTTCCCAATAAAATAAAGTATATCTACGTGTATGTTCTTCCCATTTTAATTAATCAGTAGTTGAGTAATTTTTAAATTCTTAAAAAAAAATAATTTAATAAACCTGAAGGCAAATGAGTAAGCTGATTATCTCGCACATTGAGCACTCGTAGCGATTTTAATAAAGCGATATCAGTTGGTAAACTTTTCAGCTTATTACAACTTACATCCTACAAATATATTCTCTCATTAAAATTGTCCATCAAATTTTATTTCATTCTTATCAATATTTCAAAACATCATAGCAAAACAATGTAACAAAAATTGATCAAATTATAAATAATATATTAAAAGAAACTTTCAATTTGAACTGATTGATTTTGTCTTATTGATAGTTTCATTTAAAAGTCATGCCTTTCAGGATTATCGAAATCTTAAGCAATTTCGATATTTTTTATATTAATAAAATTAACTTGATATTTTTTAACTGCAAAATTTCATTTGTACTCTTTTCATTGATTATCCATAATAATATCTTCATACACAGAACAAAATGAACAGATTTTAAACTATATAAATCTAAACTATATAAATGCCATTTAAAAACGATCAATGGTTAGAATTAGCATATGAAATTATCATACATGATTATCATAAATTATCATATATGATTATACCAAAAATTAAAATTATCTCTGAAATTGTTATATACCAAAAATTACCATAATTAAAAATATATCAAGAAGATTAAAATTATTATTACCAATTCACGCAATGAATTCGAAAGTTGTCGAATTTCTCGTGGAATGTATTCCAGTCGATTACCCGTTAGAAGTAGAATTTGTAGAGGAATAGAAAATAAAGCCGATGGGATGTTCATCAATTGATTACCACTGTAAACATTTATTGAACAGAAATGAAAAGAGAAAATTTTTTAATTTATACTTTCTCTTATTTTGAATTTGATGAAATTAATATTTTATTGCTATATGGGTCAAATGTAACAATTATTATTGCTGTTTTATTATTGTTATTATCATTATTATTATTACCATGATTGTGGCAAATGAATAGTAATAATTAATAATAATTATAGAGTGTACGATTATTGATTTAATATAATAATCATAATAAAGAGAATATTGAAGGAGAGAATAATGTGAGGAAAATGAACGTCAATGAAGTTGTCTATCATCAATCATAGTTATGATAATAATATGACAGCAATAAACAAAGGATGATTTTGTAGTTTTCTATTTGTTTGAATATTTGAACTATAGCAAATTTAACTATGCATTGAAATATCACATATAAAAGACTTCAGTTCCCTCATTTTTCACATTAGTTCCTAAAATTTTAATAAATTTGAATTTTGGGTCGATTTTTCTTTTTGGATAATGAAGAAGAAGGAGCCAACAGATAGAGTAATTGGCTATGCTGGAATTATCCAAACCATTTTATGGATAGCCAATTTTTCCCCTTCCAAAGATTCTCATCAATTGGAGAAATTAACTTCTTGAATATTTGTATACTGTAATCGAGAAGTGAGAAGAAATATGATATGGGGGTGAGAATTAAAATTCTTGCGCGATAATGATACGTTAAGAATACCAACAAAAATATTTGCATAATTCTGATAAAAATATCGAATAATTTAAGTACTGTAATTTGCAATCAGAAACTATACTTTGAAACGATATAAATCATTACTTGTAATAATAATAATAAACTTGATTATATTTTCAACTTCGAATTGTACCTTGCAATAACGACAAATTTGACTACCATAATTTGAAATTATACACCGTAATTCGTAACAATAATAAATTTGACTACCTAATTTGCAAAAAAAAGAGGGAGAAAATATTTTTAATGTATAAATTCAGGTAAATATTAAATGGTCAATATGAGCAATTCTTTAGTTTTTCATTATCAGCATGATTACCTTAAATCGATGTAAGTAAGCGACTGAAGTAATTGTACAGCGGAAGGGATTGAACGTAAACCCGTATTACGAATCCTTAACGTTTCCATCGAACACATCTCGCAGATACATATTGGTAAATGTACGAAACGATTATCACTGAGATCTGCAACGATGTTGTAATATCATTTCTTCCGCATGAGATTCATTCGAAAATGGTTTTTCGAATATATTTAAATATGATACAATCAGCGTATTCGGTCTAATAATTATATTCAATTAAATTTTTATGTTTATTCTCGCTGAACAATAAACACAATTAAAATATGCAAAATTTGCATGTAAAATAGCTTAACATAATATTTCGTTTCAATGAACTGTTAGTAGCAAAGATAACAGAATCAGTAACGGTGATAATAATGATAACAGTAAAATAATAAACATTTTTAATGTGCAATAATAATAACATACATTACAATAAGAATAATATAACAATATTTTATAATGAAGGTGAAAAAAATGATAACGATAAAGTTTAGATTTCCTGCATTGTAATTACAGATTTTGTTATAAATTCGAAATCAATAAACTTCTCTTTTACTTAATATATTCAATACCAAAAGAAATGGATAGAGTAATAAACTAATATTGAATAAAATAATAAAATATAATTGGATAGAATAATAAACTAATATTGAATAGAATAATAAGAAATAATTGGATAGAATAATAAACTAATATTGAACAGAATAATAAAATATAATTGGATAGAATAATAAACTAATAATATATGATAAAGTTGATAATTTCTTATAAATAATTTATATGAAAAAAAAGGAAAATTTCTTCCCATTTTAAAATTTAATAAACTATATTTATTTATCAGAGGAGATCGATATCATTTTTTATCACATCACATCACATTCATTTATGATAAATTTTCAATTTTTCTTTTTCTATTCCTTTCATCTATGAATTTTTCATTATCTCTCATATTTCTTTCATTTCTTATTATTCTAAAGGAATAATGAATAAACAATAAAGAAATATAAAATATGAAAAAAAAGAACAGAATAGGAAAATGTATGCAACTGTCTGCAAATTTGTTTAGTGTTTAGTGCATTTGCAAAATTTAATTTAGATGTAGAAAAAAGTTGTTAAGTAAAAGGATTGAATTTCTTTATTCTTATAGAACAAAAAACAAATATTAATGAAATATCGCAAGTGAAAAACTTTTAATTACGTTTGTTTAAATTTCATTTTTGATTAGTTCAATTAATTCATTTCTAATTAATTCAATTTCGAATAAATATTCTATCAAGTATGAAAAAAGAAATAAGCAGATAGCAAGTCTTTCTTTTCTATTTAATAATACATATCATATCGCCGCTGTATGAAATCGAATAATATTATAATAGGTAAAATTAGCAATATCAAAATTTAAATAAATATAAATTTAAAATTTCTAAATTAAAGAAAGTAAATTTTTAATCATGCAGAAATAGAAATTGCAAAATTTTTCACAAATATATTTAATGTAAATCAAAAAAAATTGTTAACATACCAGCAGAAATAATATCTGATAATTCATATTTAACGGCAAGATGAGCTGGAAATTCCTTCAGTTTGCGACCAGCCAATAACAATACACCGCTTAATTCCGCTTCTTCAAACATTTTCTCCACCGATCGAGTTAGCAACTAAATTTAAATGAAATTTTAAATAAATATGAAATACCTAATTGCATTAGCAATTATTGATCTCATCGGGCAAGTTATAAACTCAAAATCCGTAATTAATGCATTTTAACGAATATTTATTTGTTTTTGTAATATGATTTACCTGTGTTTGAAAGAGGGAAATTTTTAAAAAACCGAAATTAAGAAATTGTTAATGAAAAAAATGAAAAATGTTTGTCTATTTTTTTGAAAGAAAAATTTTTTGTCAAATTTATTATCAAAAAATATTTTTAAAAAGGTATTACCTGCTGTTGATATGATGTGGAAGGTATAGAGGCTGGTGAAATTGTTGGAGCAGTTGTGGCCGTTACGCCACCACCGCGACGTTTACGCCACGTAGATGCCGTCTCGGTTATTCGCTGGAAAATATAAAAATTAAATGATGATCATAGAAAGATTAGTGAAAAAAACTGCACATATCGCACTTTCTTCCTTCAATATTAATATTCGATTCAATTTAAATGAAGAAATTAGCTCTAATCAGATGATCGATTACTATACTTACTGATCAATCCAGCTAACTGCTCATCTAAATTTATGCTTCTAAAATACCAGCACTTATTTGTTTATAAAACATATTCATGAAAATTTTTGACATGATTTAAATGAGATTGATAAAATTTTCAAAAAGTGAAATTATCTCATTAGTTGATTTATGCAACGAAATATGCAAATTTATTTTGAAATGAAATGATAAAAGAGAAATAGAAAGAATAAAAGGTTTAGTTAAATTTTTCAACGAATCATCCATCCCTCTTCTTTTTTCTCTCAATTTTAATCTCTTGTCTAATTTGAAGCAGCCAACGAAGGAAGCAAAATGAGTGGTGGATTGAAAAAGCTGGTTGTTACAGGATGAGTCATCAGAGCTTTTTAAATTTCTTTTCTATAGAGGGAGAAAGAAGAGAAATCAGAGAATTAGGAAAACTTTTTTTAATTCACAAAATATATTCTAAAAGTAATTAATTACACTTAAAAACAATCTTAATTAATAAAGATAATTTAATATTGGTTGAAATCAACGAATCACATTTATTCACACGTTGATAATAGTGATAATAAAGTGGCAAGGGTGTTTATAAAACTACTGAAATATAGGAAAAGCTGATTAATAGTGTCGAATTTTAATTCAAATATTTAAGCCAATTTTCATTCCCTCTAAATAGATCATGCGAAAAAGAAAAGAAGTAGTAGAAATGAATTAAATGTGATGTTTCCAATATTTTCAATGAACGATTATAAAATCTCACTAATTCTTCACTTAACGATAAATGATAAATTTCATTTTCCTGTATCTCATTGAATCGAATTAATATTTAATAATGAAAAATCGATAGTGAATTTCTAACATTGATCAAAATAGCGGTATATTAATGGGGAAAAAAAGTAACGGGATGAGAATATCGCGAAGAAGCGGGGAGTGAAAAAGGTAAAAGAGAGAAAGAAAATGGAGGAGATATAAGAAAGAGTAAACAAAACAAAATGGTAATAATATAATTAATGTTAAGTAATGATTAATATATAATAGTAGTTCATGAATACATTTAGCACAAACCCAACTCTTCACGATATCTTTGCTTTCCATTTTATCCATTTAAATAATTAATTTGATAATAATTACCAAATTTAATGACTAATTGTATAACCAAAGATTTTACGGTTTATAAATGAAAATGTTACAAATTAATGAAATAGGAAAAAGAATTGCAAAATACATTTTTACAACATTTAAAATTTCAATTCAAAAAATAACTGAGAAAATAAATGTTGAATTTTTTGATTGATTTAATTTTGATTTTGAATTCTGATTTTGAAAAATGAAATGGACCAAAAATGTGTAAAGGAATTTAAAGTTCAGCCTGAAATGATTGAAGAAATCATTTATCAATTGTGATTTTTTGATGTACTTTTAACAAACGGAAATAAACTTCTCATTTTATCAATTGATTTTATAAATTTGTAAAATTAGAGCAATATTGAAATGATTGAAAAGTATTCATTAATAAATAATTAAAAACTGGAAATAAGACAATAAGATTAAATTATAAAATTTGCTAAATCCATTTAATAATGAAATGATGAATAAGAACAAAAATTTGTTTCCAATTTTATCCAAATTATTCATCATATTTTTAGGATTTTATTTAAAAACATTGAAAATTTTGCGATTTTTTTTTGAGATTAATTTTAATTATTCCACACCTGTGCTATTGAAAGTGGGAAAAAAGGTAAGATGAAAGAGAGCACAGGTGAGGAATAATTAAAATTAATCTTTAGTTGGAAAATGAGAATTTAATCTCGCTCTTTATTTTTGTCTTTTTTCCACTTTCAACAAGAATTAAAAAGTGGCACTTATATTTCTGATTAATTAATCAATTAACTTTTTCGTTTTCAAATAAAAAATCAATTTATTATAATTTCTGAAAATTCATACTTAAGTTTTGAGTATGAATTTTCGTAATTGTAATGATACAAAAGAACTTTTCAAGCTTTAATTAAATTCTCAAAATGATAATTAACCATTTTTCTGAAAATAATTTCACCAATATATTCATTATGATACCTGTTAATTTCAAATTAATTTTAATGAAGTGCGATGGATAAAATTGAAATATATTTTTAATTTCAAATTATTTTCAAAAAATAATCAAATAAAATAAATACGATGAAAATATTTGATATCATAATAATATCATAAATGATTCCATATTTCTTAATTTCGAGATAATTTTAATCTCATAAAATTTCCATTTGTCATATTGATACATTCTGTGACACATAAATAACACAGAAGAATTAATTATACTTATAAAATATCAAAATCAAAATAAATACTAAAAAATAACGATAATAAGATGATGACGATAAAATAGAACATTTTAGTCTTTTATAATTTTTCAATTTTTATAAAAATAATGAGGTGAAAGGTTAATTTTAACGAATTTCATAATTTCATAATATATTTTCATGGTATGCAAAGTTTTAGCGCTTAAAAAAACGATGAAACAATGAGATATTAACTTAAATTGTTCATTATTAAGTAAAAAGAAATTAAAAATATATTTTAAAATATATATAAAGAAAAAACAAAGCTAATTATAATATTCAAATTACATCGATAATTTAAATGAGCTGTAAAGAAAACAGGAATGAGTTACATAGAGAGAGAGAGAGAGAGAGAGAGAGAGAGAGAGAGAGAGTATTTCGATTCTTTTAGAAATAAAGAATCAAAGATTCATTCCTCCGATTGAAAAAGCCACGGATCGGAGGGATACGAACAACCTTCCATGTGTATGTGTGTGTGTCATTTGAAATATGTGGCACAACTACAATGACATATGGAAATATCATGCATTGATTAAAAATTTGAAAATGGCGGGAAATGGGAAAAGAAGTTTTCATAGTCTTTAAAAAAACTGAATTCAATTATAGTTTGAAAAGAATAAAAGAAGTGAGAGGATAGAATGAATTAAAATGATTGAAAGGATGAATGAGTATGAATAGATAAGTTTAATTCATCCTATCCTGATTTATCTGCTCCTATCCATTGTTAGTTCAATTCATCCTATCCTGATTTACCTACTCCTATCCATTGTTAGTTCAATTCATCCTATCCTGATTTACCTACTCCTATCCATTGTTAGTTCAATTCATCCTATCCTGATTTACCTACTCCTATTCATTGTTATGCAAAACAAAAAATAAATTGATCCGATAAGTTCTAGCAGGCTGTCATGTCAAATTGCTAAATTTAATTTTATAATTTAAATGTTAAAAAAATCTATGTTATCCAATGCTAACATATAAATGAAAATGAAACAATTTAATAATGCATAAATTTCAAGTTGAAATATATTTATAGTTTTTCTTGAAAGAAAAGAAAGTATTAGCTAATGAATTAAAATATTAATTGTTGTATGATTTAAATTTCAATAATATTACGAAAAGAGAGAATAAAGAAAGAAAGAAAAGATCCAATTGATACAATCTGATATTATTTAGCAAAAAATGTTATCTCTTCTGCTATCTCTTCTTTCACTTATCTATATATTATAATTAATTATGAATAGTTTATCATAGATAATTCAAAGTTAATTTAGGAAATTTAGTGGCGAAAAATGATGAAGAATGATAAAGATGGAATTGGTAGGAAATGGTGGGAGGAAGGAAGATTATATATAAATATATATAAATTATATATTATATATAAATTTTGAGTAATTATAACAATATCATCTTTAAATTTATTGTTAATATTTCAGAAAAGAATAAAATAAAAAATGATAATAATAATAATAATAGTAATTAAAATCGTACAATAATAATAATGCAAAATATAATTATAAACAAATTTAAAATAACCAGTTTATTATTGGGTTCGATTTGCAATTTAATAATCTCAGGTAATTTTATGCTAAAATGAAAAGATCACCGCAACAATATTATCATTGAGAGAAGAAGCGTGGAAGCGGGGAAGCGGTGAACGGGGAAGAAGAATAGAACAGAATCACTAAAATGATTGGTTAATTTTATTATAAAATAAAATTATATTTTTATACGTATATGTGTATACATATTATATTTAGGCATGCGTGTGGGTGTGTGTGGGTGAATGTGGGTGTGTGTGGGTGAATGTGGGTATGTGTGGTGTATATATGTATATAGTATGGTAAACATAGTATTATCATGAAAGGAGAAAGATAAGCATAGGCGAACGGAAAATGAACGATAAGTCATATATGCAAACAATTGCAGACTACTATCCAATGAATAGTATTCGACAAAGGTGGAAGGAAGTATGTAATGATAGTTGCCAGTGAATGTATAAATGTCAAATTAGAAATTTCATTTGAAAAGAATTTCAAAACTCAAAATTTTATATTTAGCGAAGAATTTTTGAGGAAAAATTTTTCGCAAAAGATAAAAAATATTTAAAAAATTAAAATTTAACAAAAAATTTTTGAAAAAGATAGAAAGAAATGATTTCATAAAACTAAAAAATTTCGAAGAATGACTTTTGTTGAAGAAAAATTGTTGAGGTAAACATTTGCTAAAAAGAATATCGGAATGTCTGATTCTGATATCTGAATGTCTGATTCGGATATCTGAGTGTCTGATTCTGATATCTGATATCGGAATGTCTGAAAAGAATATCTGATTTAATCTGAAGAGATTAACACACACACACACACACACACACAAACAAAAGTAAGCAAATAAACAAAAGTATTAAAGTATTAATTACTCAGTGATAATTTCAATTCTTGCAATCGAATTTTGTGTAAATTATAGAAATGTTAGAATTTAAAATTTTAAATTTTAAATTCTAACAATTATTAATTTTCTAATCCAAAATTTAAAATTTAGAATTTAAAATAACGATTTAAAATTCATATTGAATGAATGATAAGATTTTAAAAATTAATAATTAATTTAATGTAAAAAAGAAAAAAAGGTCTGTGATAATTTGTGCTACAATTTTTTGTTGATAAGTAAATATCTAAAAACTAGAATTTTCAATTAATTTAATTTTATGTAAAATTTTTATCTTCCATATCTATTCTTGCTAACGATTTTTAATAATTAATTTATGATAAGAAAATAAAATGAAATATATTTGTGATATTTTAAATGCCAATGAAAAAATTGTCAAAAAAGGAGTTTGAAAAAATTATCAGTGATTGTTAAATTGATTACAATATTTGATTAATGATTATTAATGATTAATGATTAATGATTACAACTAAATTAATTACAACTGATAAAATGTATGCGTTATATATGTGAATAAAATATTTTTAAAATTTAATTTCTAATTTTTAACATTGTATTTTTAGGAAAGAATAGAAATGAATGGTAAAACAAAAAGTTTTAATTATATCAAATAATGGAAAAGCATTAGTTTGCGTACTTCAACGGAAAGAAAATAAAGAACGAAAAGAATCCATCCTTTTAGGCTTTTCATTTTCTTTTTTTAAATGTTTAAAAATCAATCTCACATGTGATCAATATGAAATGATAGTAATGATAATGAATAAGCTTGTCAATATTTACCCTATCAATATGTTAAATGTTACGATTAATAAAATTGTTTGTGATATTGATATGAAAGAATTTGTCTTGTAAAACAAAAATTAATATTGCCATCTTTTGAAATTGATCCTTCTAAATGAATTACATTAAGATAATGAATTTCTTAACTTTTCCTCAATAATACCTGTCTTTATACCTTATAGAATATATTTGAAAAAGAAAGAAATCTCATTTAGTATTAACATGAAATAATATATTTTATATTATTGACAGTTTTTTTTAAACTTCCACAAATTAACTTTTAATAAATATTTATCAAACATTGAAAATGCAAATGATAAAATATTGCAATACCTATAAAATATTACAGTAAGTGCTGCAGTAGGAACTAATAATTGGTGTTTGATGATCATTGCAAAATTAATATTACATCAAGTACTGATAAAAATTACAGCAAATATGAAATTAGTATTGTAATATGAATGATATTTGATTAAATGTAATCATTGAGTAATCATTGATAAAGGATTACAGTATGTGATGATAAAATGTACAGTAAGTGTGAAATCAATATATTACAATGTGAAATGATAAAGAGTATTTAATTATTAGTAATCTGATAACTTTATAAATACCTTATTTTAATCCTAATAAAAGACAATAATGATTAATTTTTATGGATAGGAAGTGAAAATTAATGATATTTTCATAATTAACTAATGATTAAAATAATAATTAAAAGATTGAAAAATTTGATGAAATTTTAAAATCCCCTCATTTTTAAATTTAACTCTGAAAGATTTTCATTTTAATTTAAAGTCTATTATATTTTAACAAACAAAATTTTGGTGCGAAAGATCTATTGAAGATAAAATTGATGAAGTTTTTGCGAAATAGTTGAAAATCCACTTTTACAAATTTAGATTTTCCATTGGGAACAGCGAATTTGCATTAAATTTATGATCGCCCTTTCTTTTTATTGATTTTATATCATTTTCACAGCAATTTATTGAAGTTTTCAAAATTTTATTAAACGAACGAAAGAGATATAATAAGCGTAAATATATGGAAAAAAATATTATATAGTTATTGAAAACATTCAATTAACACCAGTTTTACAGTTTTACTGAATTGTAATCTTTTCTCTTTTTTTAGGTTACTAATATCCTACACTTTCCACCCCCTCACCCTCCTTTAGGAGACAAAAATCTTATACTTTCTATCCTACACTTTCCACTCCCTCCCCACCTCCACTCCTACTCCCTCATTTAGGCTACAAACATCCTACACTTTCCACTCCCTCCCCACCTCCACTCCTACCCCCTCATTTAGGCTACAAACATCCTACACTTTCCACTCCCTCCCCACCTCCACTCCTACCCCCTCATTTAGGCTACAAACATCCTACACTTTCCACTCCCTCCCCACCTCCACTCCTACCCCCTCCACTCCCTCC
>CAKAEH010001582.1:0-44826 GCA_916381525.1 Cercopithifilaria johnstoni | reverse complement strand
AATAGTAATTAATAATAAATAATAATAATTAACAATAAATAATAATAAATAATAATAAACAGTAATAATAATAATAAATAATAATAATAAATAATAAAATAATAATAATAATAATAATAATTAATAATAAGCAGTAATAATAATAAATAATAAAATAATAATAATAATAATAATAATAATAATAATAATAATAATAATAATAATAATAATACTATATATCGTTGACGCATATAACGCTTGTTGGAAGTATATGAATTGCCTTAACTTTGGAATTATTTTAAAAGTATAAAATTATTGGAAATGAACATTGTGAGAAAAATTCTTCAATTCTGCAAGTTTATGAGGGGTTAATAAAAATGAAATCATACAATCTTTGTCACATATTGTCGATTCTGAGCGACTGACAATGGATAATTAGGGTTATGTGACATACACACATACACACACATACACATACACATACACAACACACACATACACAAACTCGTACATACACAGACATACACGAACAAAAGAAAAAAGAAATGAAAGTATGGAAATAAAGAGAAGAAAATACATTTCAATAGAAATTAAGGGAGAATAACGGGGGGAAGGGAGAGAGAAAGGAAAATGGAAATAGAGAGAAAGTGTGGATTATGCAAATTAGGCAATACTTTTAAAATTTTTGTGCAAATTGGGCAATACTTTCAAATTAGGCAGTGATATAATAAATATTAGTATATTTATCCTTTAATAAGCATTATATGCTTATGAAAGTGGATTATAATATAGTGTAGAAGGGAAGTAAATTTCCTATTACATTCTAAGAGAAAATTCCCCAATACAAAAACCCCGTCAATTTACGTGTTAAAGTAACTAAAATAAAATGATATCACCATATTCTTGCTAAAGAAGAGACTATGTATGAGTCATTCGTCTAATCTTCGTCAGCTAAAGAAAGTTAAATTAATGAGTGTTCAACTATAACTTCCTCTTCTATTCAATAACCAAAATCGTTTTGTTAGTTTCATGAAGTGATAATTATCATTTATATCCTTTCCTTCATTTTTTCCACTCTCTCTCTCTCTCTCTCCTCATTTCATTTCTCTTTTTTTTGCCATTTTTCCATATTCTATTTTAATCTTTATTTGAAATGCTGGAAAGAAATATTGACACATTTAGCTAAATCTCATAGGCATCTATATTAAATGAATCTTCTGTATTTAAAACTAACTTTATGAAATATGAAGACAATGAATGATCATAAACTTTCACGCAATTCATCCACCAATAGCTGAAATCTGTTATAAATTAATTTTTTCACAAAATGAAGTTTAATATGCATTTTTTTAGCGCTTACTTATTAAATATTTAATTCAAATAATTCATTTCAGTGTAAAGTAATGAAAAAAGAATAATTAAAATATGACGAAATGACCTGAAAGTTTGTGATGAAAAAAGGAAAAAAAGGAAAGAATGAAGAATAATTTTCCAGAAATTATAACACAAATGCTAATAATACTATCCTAATATTTTATGAGATATTAATAAGTACCACAAATTTAACTTTTCCTCTTATCATTTTAGCAGAAATATTAATTTGCATTTACTTCTTCTAATCTATTCTATAATTCAAATTTATGCTATTAATTTAAGTCTAAAAATTTATTGTATTATATTCGAAAAATTCTCCAAACAAATGCCATTAATCTATGAATTGAATATATTAATGAATAAATATTGCAATCTTACGGCATTGAAATACTAATAATTAAAAATAAAATACGCATAATTTATTGGATATTATATGACAAATCACAAATATTTTTTTTTCAGATCATCGTTAAAATTAATATGCAAATTATGCTTCATTTTTATTAACATAATCGTTGTTCATCTGTTTTATCTTTTGATATCCTTTGATACTATATGCTTTCGATAATCCAGTGCAAAAGCTAAATAACACTTCAATCATAAGCTAACGGAAAATCGCACAATGCAAAAATCCCGTCAACTTATATATAGGCTGAAGTAGCATCGGATGATGTCAACAAGTTTCTGCTAGAAAAAGATGTCACCAAGGGATTGACTATTTAAACTTGCTCAATAAGATGCTTTTTTCTTCCTTCCTTTATTATTATTTTCATTATAAATATAATGAGATAAATTGCCTGAAAAACTGAAACGTCATGAGTTTAATCGAATTTTTTGTAATAGGAATAAAATATATTATGTCAATTAAATGATCAAATTTAATTATATCACTAATAACTTTAAATCTTATTCGATTATTAAGTAATACTAAAGAAAGACTGAAAAATGAAATAAGTGATTCCAATGTCATTCCATAAGTTTCACGAATGAATTAATATTGCATACAGTTGATGTTATCATCTTTTTCAATCGTCTATCCAAATAAGCAAAATACGGCTGTGACAAAGAGATGAAAGATCAATCGAATTAATCAATTCTTGTTCTTTGATAAAATTTTTAGTGAATAATATGGTAGAATGAATTCGGTGGTATATTATGGGTAAGAAAATTGAATTGGTAATATTTTTCACATATAAGCTATTTTAAATTCAAAATTTTTCTTACGCTCTTTACACTTACGCTTAATTTTTTTGAACAAAATGGAATTAGTAGCTACGATTTTATTCCTCTCCAATACACTGCATACCAATGGTACAATTACATTAAAGGGATTGCAATCTGCATATCATACCGCCTGGTTTTGCTACCAATGGTAATGATATCATTTAAATACTTTGATTGATTTGGTCTGTAGAGAGATTATTCGTCTTCACAAATTTCTCTCCTGTCTGTTGTTCGTGCTGCGTGTTAGAGTTTTCATGCGATAGAGGCTTTCGAAGGGCATCTGTAGGCTTGCATATATATATATATATCTCAATATATATATTGAGAGTGGTAGCTACAAAACAAGTCATTCTAACTATACTATTACCAGGAAAGTTTTCATGAGGAGAGAAGAGGAGAGAAAGAGAGACGGTCTGTGTATAATTTGCGATGATAGCTTATTGAAATGTGAAATGGAAGTGAACACTACAGATAGCTTCATTGCTCTTCGAACCAGTGCTATTAAATAATTACTTATTTGTTTTCAGGCAATTAATAGAAGTAGGTTGCGTGATGACCGTTTACATCTGCCCGGAAACTGGAGATGATGGTAATGATGGCAGTGAATTGAAACCTTTAAGGTGATTTTTGCACTTTCGTTTGGTTATTTTTTAGATTGAAAGCTCAAAATAAAGGGCTTGAAGCTAAAAGAAAAAGACTGTGTCAAGTTACAGAATCTTTGCAATTTTTTGCATTCAATTAATATTTCGGTGTTGGAAATATATGAGAAAATATGGAATATGTGAACTGCAGGACGCTTTTTCAAGCGATGATAATTACCAAATCTTCGAAAGGTGACTTCTTAGTTAGAACAACGAAAGATGGCAAACAGATATGGGAAGCTGCTTCAAAGACGGCAATGAAGAAAAATCAGAAGCGTTACGAGCAAGAAATGTTGAAGAACAAAAAAGTTGCTGCGAAGGTGATGTTTGTTTCCTGGAAAATGAGTTCAGTAGCTTGGTTGTTAAAAGGAACAGCGAGGTACCTACAATATACACGTAATTAAATTTAACCATGAAAAATAAATTAAAAGATAGATATATAAATTAAATTTGAATTAAAAAATAGATACAGTAAGCGCCTAGATAGATATGGTAAACGTTTAGTCGGGAGCGATATCGTATTGGCATTGTTTTTACATAATCTTTTGGATGTTTGAGAAGAATGCAGTAGAAGAGGGGGCAACAGCAGCTCTTGAAGAAGCGAAAAAGGTGCAAATAGAACGAGACACAAGTCTATCATGTCTCACAGATCTGAAAATTCGTGATCTTATTAAGCATCGCAATGAACGTGTTTGTATTAAAGGATGGGTTCATCGAATGCGTCGACAAGGTATTCTAGAATTATCACAATTAACATTTAAAAATTTTCATCTTGATTATCACAACTAGTTGTTCTTCAGAATTCACATTTTTGCGTCACTTGTTTTTAAATTGATTGTAATTTTACTCTACATTCAACTAATTTTCAGAAGTGTAGATTGCTGTGGATGTTTTTTCGCGTCTTCCTTCGTTAATTCAAATTTAATACATTTTTCTTACTTCTAGGGAAGTCGTTGATGTTTTTCGTTCTTCGAGATGGAACTGGTTTCCTTCAAGCAGTGCTTACGGATAAGTTGGTAAGCTATTTTTTATTGTATTGTTTCTGAAAAACACAAGGTTCTAAATTCTCATGCTTTACTTTTTAAGTTTGATAGATTTTAATAATTACCAAGGAATGATAGTAAGTTGGTGATTATATGAAGTGCCATTTTACAAAGTAATATAACTTTATCAAGTGTCAAACGTATGAAGCTCTCACTGTGAATACCGAAAGCACGGTTGAAATTTATGGTGTAGTAAAGGAAGTTCCGGAAGGCAAAGAAGCACCGAATGGGCACGAGTTAGTAGCCGATTTCTGGAAAGTAATAGGAAACGCACCTCCTGGAGGTATTATTTCATTCACTTTGTTCCATTCACTTGTTTAATTTTATTGAATCGTGATTCGAATCCAAAGAATTCGTAGATTTTTAAAATAGAATGACTGAAACTTTTTCACATAACTGCTCTAAACAAAAGCATTATTAAGTAATGTAGTTGTAGATACACGTTTTACACTGTAGGTTTCCCAAACGATTATTTTCTGGTGATCGTAGAACTTTCCAATAATGAAATAGGGATTTTCGGTGAATCTCTGAAAGCACTTAGAAAATATATTTGTGAAGAGGAATTTGACGGATATTATAAGAACTATTCTTAGGCGCGTTCGGTTACATGTATTATACTGTTGGATTTGATCAGGTATAAGGAATATGAGATTTGGTCTGAATAGTTTACCATACACTGATGTACAGTTAACTTATTTCACATGTTGGTAATTGGATCGTTATTTATTAATAGAAATAAGAAAGAAAATCCAAATTCAGTAAGTCATTGCAGGTATTGATAATGTACTAAACGAAGAAGCAGGTGTGGACAAGATGTTGGACAATAGACATTTGGTCATTCGAGGTGAAAATGCTGCTGCTTTGCTACGTTTAAGAGCAGCTGCTACTCGAGCAATGCGAGAACATTTCTATAATGCCGGCTATGTCGAAGTTGCTCCACCGACTTTAGTTCAAACGCAGGTTATGTGTTTGATGAATAGTGAAAACTTTTCCAACTTCTGATATTATATGCTCTGATGAAATGATTAAGAAGTTTTCTCAGGTGGAAGGTGGGTCGACATTATTCGAACTTAATTATTTTGGTGAACAATGTTATCTTACACAGTCGTCACAGCTTTATCTCGAAACTTGCATTCCCACTCTTGGTGATGTCTTCTGCATTGCTCAGTCTTACAGGTTTGTATGAATCATTCATTTTTTTGTCCGGGAAAGTTTTAGAAAATATAAAATTATGAGACACATTTTTATATGCCGCGTTATAATGCAGCTCCAACTGATGCGTAGTCATCATGCTCCGAAATGTTTCAGAGTTAAATGATTAGCAAAGCATTGGGACGGTTACGAGTTAGTAATTAAGAACTTAGTGAAAATGATATATGTATTTAAACAATTACATGTGGATGGTATTTGGTTCTTTGAATAGTTTTATCATTTTTATTATGGAAAATGATTTTTTTAAGAGCAGAAAAATCTCGTACTCGTCGACACTTGGCGGAGTATGCACACGTTGAAGCCGAATGCCCCTTTATAACGCTGGATGATTTAATGACGAAAATTGAAGAACTGGTTTGCGATACAGTTAGTCGACTTCTGGCTGATGAAGAAGCAAGAAAACTATTGGAACATATTAATCCTGTCAGTTTTTTTTTCATTACTTGATTTTTTGGGCTTATAATCAATATTTTCAAATTTTTGCTTTTTGAATTCTTGTTTGTATGCTCAAAAATTAATTCTGTAATAATAAGTCTGGAGAAACTTAAAAGTTCTCAATATGTGTAGATTTTTCTTTGTCTCTCTAGTTTTTATTTTCACTTCCTTCAAATTCTTGTTTATGTGCTTAGGAATCAAAATTTACTGATTTTCCTGCGGAAATCAATGATCATTCTAATGATAAAACCTTATGATTAAGACCATACTTTATTCAGTATAATACCAGAAGTTGTCATTCATTAATATTTTAGCGCTGCCACCTTTTAATCATTATTGTCTTTTGTCATTCCTTTTAGAATTTCAAACCGCCTAAACGGCCATTCTTAAGAATGGAGTATAAAGATGCTATCAAATGGTTACAAGAACACGGTGTTCAGAATGAGTTTGGTAAAAATTTTAGTTATGGTGATGATATTGCTGAGGCTGCCGAACGTTTCATGACTGATACTATTAGCAAGGTAAACATTTGCGAGATTATTTTCGGGCACATTACATTGAATGCTAATATTTAGGATTGGAATTTATAAATGGTTTCAAAAGATTCACTTTAATGCTGGATTCTAATATAAAAAATCAGCTATTCATTTTTGTTAGCTACAGCGAACATAGTATAGGAAACTGTATGTTTTAAATGGGTTTATGAATTCCAGAGATTCGAAATAACAAAGATAATTTTTATCTTAATTTTCATTTCTGTTTTTAAATTTTGTAGCCAATTCTACTGAACCGTTTCCCAAGCGAAATTAAGGCATTTTATATGCAGCGGGATGCGCAAGATAGTAGATTAACAGAGTCTGTTGATCTTCTTATGCCTGGCGTTGGTGAAATTGTTGGTGGCAGTATGAGAATTTGGAAGGTATGTCCCTCAAAATTTTAATTTCCACATTTCAGTAGAAGGAATTTTCCAAAATTTGCCTCTTCATTTTTTTTATAATTCACGTGTTTTAGTTCGATGAGCTTTCGAAAGCTTTTGAAAATGTGAAAATTGATCGGGAACCGTACTATTGGTACTTGGATCAGCGTTTATATGGCACATGTCCACATGGTGGCTATGGACTTGGCTTAGAGCGCTTTATTTGTTGGTTAACGAACACTCATCACATTCGTGATGTGTGTCTTTATCCGCGCTTCGTTGGTCGCTGCGCTCCATGAATATTATACATTTGAAATTTAGTTTCTCGTTTTAATCAGTTTTTGAGGCTGCTGAAATAGTGAGCTTTTTAAGATCGATATTGCTTTCTACTTCTCTGGTATTCACGGTTACTGTTGGTATTGTTGGAAGAATGTTGTTGCATAGACTGAATAAGTTATTGCAGAAATTGATTTATTGTTTTTATGATCCTTTTTATCTATTCCATTATCCTTGTTTCTCTTGCCTTCCATGATTTAATAAACGCATACATAATTACGCCGTTGTATTCTAATTTATCAGGCTTTTGCAATATGCATTTGTTAAAAATAGCGGACATTACGGAAGTACAAAGAGGGTCCATTGTGTGTTCGTGCTATCACGCCAAATGAATAGGACTATTTTTTTCATACAATAAGTAGCAATCCAATAATCAGCTATGTGGCGTCTGTCTAGCTGAAAATTGCGCAGCTTAGAGTTCTGAGGTCACACTGCTATGTGTAATAAATCTTAAGCTGATTATTAAAATATATCATATGTGGGATACTTATTAAAGCTGTCGATCAAGCTAGTCAGGAGGTCTCATACGATGAAATTGCGTATGTGAAAAGAACTTTAGTAGTGCCACCACCGCAAAAAGCATAAGAGTAAGAATGACGGAAAATAAAACCATCATATGTGGGATACTTGTTCTTGCAATCCATTCTTGCAATCAGGTGGTTAGGAATAGAAATGCCAACCTTTTAGTTTCAACTGGAAATAAAAATATCGAATTAAAATTCATTAATTGAGCTAGTCTTATCATGAGTAAACTGTCAGTCCTCTACTACTAGTTCTTGATATCACGACACCACTAAAATTCTTAATTTCGTGAGGATGACAAAGTTCTCAATGTCGCGAAAGCTACGTAAAACATGACGAAACAATTTCTTCCTTTACTCCTCTTTTAGAAGTTGAAACGTCTGATCTTTCAAAGCATTTTTATGCTGCAGACTGTCGTCAAGGTTTAGGTAATTTTATTATCGTCGCTCAGCACAATCAGAACTGCTTGTCTTCAATGGACAGGTAGTTTCAAGGCGTTACATTAAGTGTGAGTTTCATGTTTAATTAGCTTCACATAAGCTTTATTGTCAGTCATTGTTAACAAGAAACTCTATAAAGTATGATTGTTGAGTTCAAGAAAATTTATTATTAAATAAACCTCCTGTCCATTCGATTCTATTCATTAATAGATGATATAAAACAAAGTTGATCAAATGAAGAATCAAATCCACCCAATGTCTATTTTACTCCTTTGGCCTAAGATAATAATACATCGAAAGAGATGTGATCACCTATGGGAAATGATGTACAAAAGACCTGTTATTCTGAAGGATTATGATAAAAGTGACAAGACATTAATCTGATCCCAACGTCCTTTCAACGGGAATTCACGTATGTAAAAAGGCAATGTGATTTTGCATACATTCTCACCATCTTTTTACTGACGCAATAATTGTTTCCAACAAAAATAATCGAATAACATTATTATTTTATATGTTATGTGATTTTGTTTACTGCAATGGATAAACAAAACTGATGATTATATAAGCAAATGTCAGAAGAAAAAAATTATCAAATATCAAGTGGTCTCATCCTAACTAATTTCTTAAAATATTATTGGTCTATTTTTGAAAAATGTAAAATCAAATATTACTTGAATTTGATTCTTTTAACCGATCAACTTAACTTTACTCTATTCTTTGGTTATTATTTATCGCTACTCTGATAAGAAAAATCAAGTTGTAGAACAGAAATGGAAAAATTTAATAATAGTTCTTATCAAATATTGAGATATTCATAGACTTTCAGTAGTTCAAAACATTTCTGCTTTAGTCTGAACTACTTATGAGAACTTTCACAGCATTTATGAAATATAGGTGGGAAGTTGTCGTTGAACAGCATCAAATTATAGACGAGTGAGATTATTTTTTCATTTTCATTCCCAAGAAAAATGCGCAAGTAATTTGAAAAGATTGTAAAAATCTTATAGCAAAGGATGCCTTTCTCCCTCATTCATCATTCTGAGGAAGTACTGTTTTACTAATTTAAGGCAGTGAAAAAGCTTCACAAAGTATACATGACAAAATAATTCTTTTTCTGCCATCTTTAATCACTGAAATGCCTTATTTCTGGTCTTAGCTGCGGCCTGTCGCTGTAGTTTAAGGAATTTCACTGTTATCACTCCGATCAAGCAAAACTGTTAGTAATTTTCACGTGCGAATAGGAATTTCATTGCAGTTTTTGCTAAATGATCTTTCCCGTTTTACAATTCGATTCTATTGATTGCATCAACAACAGATGATAACTGCTGTTGATCAAAGTTGATCAATCGGTCAAATTCACCTAATGTCAGATTTTTCATTTTCAGATTAAGATGATACGTCGAGATACGAATACTTGGGAAAACGATGAAAATGATGCATCATTCAAAAAAATGATACATGTTAAGATAAAATTTGCATATATAACACCAATATAGTTTTTACACACATTATTTCACTTCTTAACGTCACAATGATTGTTTCTATCAAAATTAAGTCATATTTTATTCTTCGAAGAAAAAGTCGCTCATTCGCCTTCTTGCAAGACATTTAATACCAATCTTCAATATTCCTCCATTCCAATCATCCTTTTGATTACAATGATACCTTTAAGGATTACCTCCTCCCTCATAGAAATTCGACGGATATGCTGCATCAAATTAAAGCGACATCGATAAAGGACGTTTCTTATTTTAATCAAAGTGTTTTTGAGTCATAAGAGGCTTGAATTTTCGAATATCTCATACATCACGGATACAGCCATTTCTTGTTGCGAATTCGTTTATTGCTAGAAAGTTACTGGGTCATGAAAATCTTAACATATAGCACACAGATCGACGCTAAAAGTCACATATCATTGTCAATTGTTCTGTCAAATGCCAGCAAGTAAATTCATAATATACATTCATAGAAATTTGAATAACTGAATATACCATTTTTAGTATAGAATAGGATAGTAAATAAGGCTTACCCATTTCATAGCAAAATTTAATCCGTAAGGGAATGAAAATATTGAAGGAACATCATACACTTTACATCAAAAACTACAAATTTTAATTTCCCACTTCTTTGCAGGATTACGCTAATTTATGGCAGCACTATTCTCTGCATTCTTATTTGTTGGGTAAATCGATATGATGTCTATGCATTTTATCGTTTAATGAGCCAGTAAGTTTAATGGGATGTGTTTTTCTAATATTAGCAATCAGATTTTGAATTTATTTGCTTTGGTAGAATTATTTTCTTTTTTCTATTCCTTTTCGTTTCTTTATGCAGTTATTCAAACATAACAAAATGTATAGCTAATATAATTTGTACACATACATGTATAGCTTATTGATATAAACTACATAACCGAGACCTAATGAATTAATTGTTTGTTTGACACTGTTTGTTATATATATATATGTATATATCTATTACATAGTTCACATAGGTGGCGTAATCCAAACTTAGCAAATGCGAATATTTTGTATTCCTTATCCATCCATTCGCTTTTTCAAAATGCAGTTTAACATAATTTTTGTCTCGGGGTTATTTCATTAAGTTTGATCATACCTTTTTCATTTTTCTGCACACAATGGAAAATTCATGAAAATCCAACATATTCATTTTTTTAATTGTTAAACATAATATATTGATGGACTATGTGTTTATATTATTTAGTATTTTTCTTTGACACTGTAATCACATTAATAGTCGAAAGGTTACAAAATTAATCTGATTTGATTTGTATAAATTACTCATAAACGATTAAAAAAGAAAAATATGGTTGCCTTTGTTTTTCTATCCACAGAAAACATACTAGTCAAGGCTAAAAAGAACTAACATCAAGAGTTTTAAATGTGTAACATCTTTTGACGTGTGTTAGTAGTCAAGATTATTGCTTTTTGTTTTGTCATTAATTGGTTCTCTTCCAATGGCCGTACGATAGATTATAGCTCAGAAAAAGCTTCATAGATATTATTTATGCACTTTTTCATGTTTATCGTTTTTCTAAATTATTTAATAACTTCAGGAAGTTCTTCCTGACGAATTAGTTCACTTTTGATGTCCGATCCTCATGATTTGACAAAAACGTGGGGAGACGTAGATTCGGCAGTTCGTCGGATAGCGGCACGTTGTGAAGTTTACAAGGATCCCACCGATCGCGTGTTTTCCGAAGCTGCAGAAGCAGAGAAGCTAGTAGAAATTAAAGAATCATTTGAAGAAGAAGCGTTACAATTTCGTCTAGCTGTTATTCGGGAACGTTTGAAACAAGAAAAACGTGATAGTTGGCTTCGACCAAGTGCTTATTATTATATGGGTTTAGTAAAGCATTAAATCTTTAACCGAAATCAGATTGCACATTCTGAATTTTCGACTGAAAATGCGTTGTTTTGTTACAGTTGGAAGTACAGAATTCGATGCGCTAATACATGCCATAGTTAAACAGAAATGTTTGGAATCATTAAATAAAATTGGTATCACCGATTTACTCATACAAATGGGCAGAGGTAAAGTAGAGCTTGAGAAAGGCAACCGTTGTGGTATAAATATCGATTACTATTGTTACAAAGATGACATTTTACAAGATATCACAGCAGCAGATTTGATAATTGGACATGCTGGTGCTGGAACGTGTCTTGAAGTTCTACGATGTAAGAAACCATTCGTAGTAGTGGTCAATGAAGAGTTGATGGATAATCATCAATGGGAACTTGCCGAACGCTTATATGAATTAGGTCATATTTTCTGCACTAAACCAAACGACCTAGCAGAAATTATCAGATCTCCCGAGATATTCAAACGTAAACTATTTGCGGGGCCTGATTATTCAACTTTAGCAAATGCTATTCTTCAACGTATGGGCATTGATGATGCGTAATTATCGTTTTCCGCTAGTTTTCCAATCTTGATAAATCAAAAAGTTTGGCCACAATAGGTTAAAATAAAAATGAGTGAGAATTACTTTAATTTCGTTTTGGTCTAAGCTTTGTGTATCTTAATCCTATATTACGATAATACAAATCATAGAAGAATGTATATTTCAAGAATGTTTTTAATATTGATTTTTTTGTTTCTGTGTCCATTTCTTCCTCGCTATCATCATAATTTCTTCAAGAAACATCATGATAAATAATACAAGAAATAAACTGCTTTCGACAATATCTTTTGTCGTGATATGTATGAAAACTTGTATCTAATGCTATCGTTAATTTCAACGCTTTATATCCTTATTGGCCATTTAAAATGTCATCTAAAATTTCGCTTTAATTCAGTATATCATCATTGTTGTGATGTGTTCGCATGACTGAATTCAACTATTGTTCCTCGCGAAATTTTGTATTTTATGAAATAAAATTATAGAAAAATTGGGATGGTTCAAACATTATTCCACGAAAATATCGCTGTTTACTGCACTGACACAAATGGCCAAACAACTAGTAAAAGGTTTGATGTCTATTACATTTGTTTTAATATAGAAATATAGTGTGCTATAGTAACATTAGCGATGATATAACTTTCAGCTTGCTACTAAAGTTTCTTATATATATTTGTTCACGAACCATATAAGTAAGAGAGAATGCCATTTGAAAGTTAAAATCAGTGAAGTGAAGAATATACATATCTTATAAGATATGTTGGATTTGATCGGAATGGCAGAGAATAAACCCTCCTTTACAGAGGAAGATGGATCGAAAATTCTCAAATATTGAAGTATTCTTTTAAATTTCCTGCAGGACTGATTACTTCAACAGTAATATGTGTAATATTTTTTCTTGAAAGTTGAAATGCTACCCATCGTATTTGGTGTTTGAAAGCCAATCATTTGAGCAGTTGTATTTTTTCTACACGCCTTCCAATTCTTCGTTTTCTTTCAGTCGCATAATCTTGAATTTGAAAATAGATGAACGACAGAATCGATCAGAAAAGGTTGGAGTTCTCAAAATTTTTGTGAACGGTCATTCTGGAACAAAGGCCAAATGCTTATCGCTGATTATGTCGAATGCTGTCCGACCGGTCATGGGAATGTTGTCCGACCGTTTAATTTGATTTGGCCGGATTGGAATATATTTCAAGTTATTTCAAGTTGAAGAAATTGGTGTAGTGGTCATGGCAGCTTTTTGTTATATACTTCGATAAGAGTTCATAAAAATTGCTTACATCTTTTTTCAGGAATTTATATTTTGCATATCACGAGATGATGATCCTTTATTCATATATATGCTGTCACTTCGGCGATCGGAATATGAATTGTTAAAACAAGAGCAAGAATTAGATGCCGAATTCGAAGCATTTCCTAAGAAAATAGTCGATTTTGTTACTTACTTGGATGGTAGTTGTGGATCTCATCTTCGGGGAGGCCTTTACGATGATAATACTTTATTCAGGCATGCCCTTTCTTTAATTTCGCAAAGTCGCTCACAATGAAAAGACATTTTCGCTAAAAGTGCTTTCATACCGATATGATTGATAAAATGCCGGATATTTACAGTGGTAATCATTCCATAGATGTGAATCGGTATAATAAAGAAAACATTGAACCAGTACACTCAAAAGCTTTGGTTCATAAGTCGTAAATATGGAAAAGTGAAGTAATGATGAATGACTGAAGTTAAAGTACTTCAGACGGCTGAGAAAATTCTTGTGAGGTTTGAATTAAAATGAAAATCTAACTCTATTTGCGAACTGGAAAACTAAAAGCTATGTTTGATAAATTTGATGAAGTCGTTGTTGCAGGTTTGACCTAGTTGGAAAAATGGGCTTCAAATGGGTTACAGTTCTTTCTTTACCTCTTCAGAGAGTAACTGATAAAGCTTTAATAACGCATCTTGTTGAAAGAATTGTGAAATATAAGGTGAGCATTGACTTTTTTTGTGATTGGGTAGATAGACTTCTTATGGTTTTTTACAACATTCAGACAGAAACCCAGCAAAGCCATGAATTAATATATTTATATTTCATCTTATGTCACATTCTTCCCTTGCTCAATTTTCAGGGGTATTTAAAAGAGCTAGATACATTACGTGATTCGTTATCATCGGAACAAGCGGTATGTTAACATCGTTTTCACATCATCAAAATATTTGCTTAGATCATGAAACGTTTTTGTGAAAGTTTCGAGGGTCTCGTTTTTTTGGGGGTCTTAAACCTAAAGTATGGACTTATGCGATATTTATTATTGATGTACCTTTTTTACCAGCTTAATCTCTTCGTTACTCTAGTTCTGAACATTAGTTATCTCAATTCAAGCTAGAAAAAAATGAATTTACTCTTATCTTACCTTTAGTGTGATTAGGGTATTGGCCAGTATTATATTGTGCTCAATGGATCCAACTTTGAAAATGTTTTTTGCTGTTTTTTATCTAAATGATGTTAAATTATGGTGAAACAGGAGCGAAGTTTTCCATCAGGCTCTGAATCTGTTTTAGGAAAACAGAAGTCTGCGAAATTCACTAACTGCAAAAGAAAAGATGCATTCAGATTGTTTGCAGAAGTGGGAAGAAGAGCGTAATGAAGTAATGATTTAATTTTTTAAATCAAAAAATATTGGTTTTTAATTAACAATGCTTTTGCTTATTGAAAGAAAAAGAAGAAAGGAAAGAGGGTTAATTGTTTCTTGAATAATGCACGGTCATCATGCATTGGAGTTATTTGCACTCGATTAATTTTAGATTTCATCATATTTTTCAAGCTGACACAATTTATTTCTCGGTTTCTGCCCAGTAATCTCATGTCTTTTTATTCTTCAGATTATTGGAAGCAAGCATAAACTTGAAGAGTTGAACGAAGAACTTCAGGCAGATAGACAAGTATCAATTTTTTATTTGCAGGCTTTTTCGTAATATTTGCATTATCAAATTTGCTTTGCAGCAAATTCGCCGTGTCAACTAATATCACAACTCAACTTACACTATATGGTTTTAGATGCTTACACAAGAGGTGAGCACTTTAAAGGAAGAAGTAGTCGATTTTCGTGATCGAATTGATGATCTGATTGAACAAGTTAATCAGTTGGAAGATAGAGTGCATGTCCTAACGGAAGAACTCGACACTTCCGTATGTTTGCTTCATTTTCTTAGCTGATTATGCGATTCGCGTAAGAATAGTTATTGTAAATAATGCTGCAATTTATCAATGCATATTTTGAAAAAGTTTAGAAGCAAAAGTGAAATGAGTTCTGGGTTCCATTTTTTGTTGGTTCTATCTACGAAAGGTAGATCCCAGATTCAAGTTTGGAGTGTATAAAAAAGATATTTTCAGTACAAAATAAGCCTTATTTGTAGATACTAAAATGAAATAAATGGATTCTAAGCCTTCATTATCCACAGGTATTTCAAGTATTTTTGTTAGTAGTTCAACAGATTACTAGTTGTTAATTTTTTGATAACAATAGTTTCGGTTCAGGAGAACCAACTACGTGATTTGGAACAAAAGAAAGAGGAATTGCAACAGGAACTAAATGACAGAGATGAAGAAACGCATAGCCGTATAGTGCAGATACGTAATCTGAAAAATGCAATAGATGATGCTGACAGAGAAAATAAGGAATTACGCGAGAAATTACAATTTGTTAACGAAGAGATAAATCATTGGAAAAGTGAGCATGATAAAGCTGTTTCGATTATTAAAAAATTATATAGCGTAAGTTCTTATCGTTCATAATTTACTCTTTATAGAAAAGAAATCATTTTTTATAATTGTTGGAGTGTTATCACATACTTTTTTGTCATATAGTTTTGAGTGAAGATAAGCTATTGAAACGCTGTTGTTTAATATTTTTTCATGAAGAAAATAATAGTTGTTGTAGGATGGAGTAAAGAAATAACTGAAGAGATCTAATCGTGAGTAGTATGTAAATTTATAGAAGAGAATCCATCAGACTATATATAAGAGACTGCATACACTGCAACGATGAACATGTTTGTGAGATACGTAACAAAAATCTTAACTCTCTAGATGTATTTATTACTGCCGATAAAAATATTCGAAAAAAAAATATTTGTTTCTTTTGCAGGAAAAAACTCGTCGTGTTGCTACTGATGATGGTATAATGACGAATGAAAAAATGAATGATATAGAAAAAGATTTGGAAGAACGTAAAAGAACTATTGATGCTCTGACTGATTCAAATACACAGCTTAGGGCAAAGGTTTCATCATCTGTTATTCTTCTATAAAAACAGATTATTCCATACCATTATACAGGCGGCGCAAATTATTCCACGATTTTTATATGCCACTTGTAAACATTATTAAACATTTTATATACATCTCATTTAAATTCCAGTAAATCACTGATATATTTCCTAAATCATTTTTTGCAGCTAGAAAATCTGTCAACGGAGTGTGAACGAGCAAAGAAAGATGCGGAAATGTGGAGAATTAAATGTGAAAAAAAGGAAACACGTGTGTCTTCACTTTGCTTGACGACACCTTTTTATGAATACTTTTAAATCGTATGACCTGATAAATTCTTGAATTGCAAAAAGTGTAAAATATCTGAGCAATTATATGCAACATTACTGGACAGAAAGGTTTTTCGATAGCATTAGTTCGTGTAGATATATTCGGATTTATGTACTATAGATTTACGTGGCGGATAACAGTCCTCAGGAAATTATGTCAATATTCTGTTGTTTAATTCTTGCAGTCCGAATAACTAATCATTCACTAGTTAATAAGTACAGCAGCACATTTGTTATTTTTTGGATATTTCCAAGGAAAAATTCTTTGAGTGTCTTTTCTGAATTTCTTTAACAACTGAGATGTATTTTTTCAGTAATCAGTGATCTTATTCAATACCGACGATCACCCATCATTAGTCCATCACAGCAGCAATCAAATTTGACTTATGGAAATACCACACCGACGGTTTATCCGCGTGTCTTAGGAGTGGTGTGCTAATTTAAATTATTATACGGTTTAAAAACCAACTGAAGGATTTTTACTGCTTAAAAGGAAAAAATTGTTTTAGTTTTAGTGGAACCTTTTAAAGAAAAGGAAAATGAATTTTTAGAAATTATAGGTTTTTCTTCGTTTAATGTTGTTGATTACTTTCTAAGTGTTATTTTTATAGTTGACAAATTCCAGACAAATTGGACTGCTCAAATAACTACGCCTTTACGAAATATGGGAGCTGTGTCAAAAACTCCAGATGAACAAAAGGAAAGGTATATTTTGAATTTATAAACTGAATAGGGATAATGAGTAGCTTCACCGAAATTTGAAGCAACATTTATGAGCTGCTATTCGTCATGCTTTTCCAAGATATCAAAAACATGATCTTGGACTGAAACTTCTCAAGACTTCTAAGGAATGGACTTTAAAAAATTGTTCTTGATATTCTCGGGATTTTTGAAGGAGAGGATAATAGAGGAAAAAAAAGGTGGATAGTTTTGGTATTTGCATTGATTTCTTATATTTAGATCAGTTTGGATTTTTGGAACTATGGGAATTACATATTTTCAAAGTCCATATATTTTCAGCGGACTAAACTCGTTGGCCATAACACCACCAACTGAACCACAAAATTTAGTAGGATGCGCAAGAGCTAAAACTTAAATAATTACTGGAACTTATGATTACTAGCTGTATTGATCATATGTGCACTTAAATTGTTACATATTATATCATATCTTTTTGATGGACGACTCTATTGTTCCAAAATAAAGTTTCTCCGTGATTTAATCAATTAAGTGATTATCAAATGCATATTTTTGCGGTTCTTTAAAAAGTTTTTACGAGACTTTATGATAACTTAGTCAGAGTTTAAATTTAACATTCGTCCTCTTAAACAGTTTTGTTCAACCATATTCTTTTTGCAAGCATCATAACGATTGTTCACTTATTGGCGATTAGGGCTAATGTTCTTTAAATTTACATTGCAGCACTTTTATTATTAATCATACCTATGCACTTATGGAAGTATTTTTTTATTATCGAAATTTGAAAAACTTTAGAAGTATGTTAAATGCATTAACATTTTCCTGCATATTCTCGGGTACTTTTAGATTATAGCACTGTTATATAGTAATAAGCTAAAAATAAGTTATAGCACTGTAATAGTAACCGCTGAAGAAGACAAGTATTTGATAAGAGAAATTGGTTTAACAGATTCGGCAGATTGCCGGGCATTATACTAACACAGCATTATAATGTAGCGGATTGTTGCAAAGAAACCAAAGAAACCAATCCAAATAGTTTGATATACCGTAAGGACTATTTGGTTGATATATCTTTCTGTAATTCCGAATTCAAGGCCTCAATATTATTGGTTAAACTAGCAAATTGTTGTATCAGTGATTGAAAAAATTATCCAAATGTGACCAGTAGATAGTGCGACAATTTTTTTACCGAAAGATTATCAGTAAAAGTTTTTAGAAATGGTTAACATGGATGGATGTTTGAAGTTAACTGTCTCTTGACTGCATTAAATTTGATATCCATTTTTTAACATGAATATATAGGAAGTGTCAAGAAATCGACATTTGGTTTTTCTTCTAAATAATCACAAATTGCTTGAAAATACATAATGCATAATTTTCGAAGATAAATATTTATGTAATGATAGGAATAGGGACGGTTCTTTAGTCATTTTACGTGAAATAGTTGAATGTTTGGGAAATGTCATGTCTTTTACAACACTACATAACTTTCATTCATCCTGTTTTATCCAGTCTTATTACTGTTAGATGGTACTGGACCCATTCTTTTGCAGTCTTCAAACAAAATTCAGGTAGAACATCTTACAAGTTTTTGCTGCTTTTGAAAGTAAGTTTTGGATTTCACAAAGAGTCTCCGAAGTAACTGTTGGAATTTTTTTTTTTTTTTTTGCAAAAACTACTAAACATATTAGCTTTTCGGTGATATTTTATGAAAATACTTTGAAATATCTTGATAGCAATGCTGTAAAAATAAAATCGTTTAAAATATTTCTTTATAAACACTTTAAACCAATATACGGTTGCCAGCTTTTGATGAGGATATTTTATCATTATTTTGCACAAAATATTTAAAAAGTTTCGGAAGTACCACGTCTTTTGTAATATCAATTGGCCTTTCTAATAACAAGCCATGAAAATGAACCATTAGCGGAAAAGAAATGAATACATGTCATTTAAAGTTAGATAGCTTTCTATCCTGACAACTGTAAATTTGCAATGATAATTTTGCAGTGCAGTTTTATGCGCGATGATGTTACGAATTTCAACGTCTGTTAAATTATAAGTGAGGTTTTATTTGTAGAGCAAATATCTATATATAAATATAGATATTTACTATATAACACAATCATTGCATTAAAACTTTTAGGGTATCATCTATACCTTCTACCTGTACCATTCTTATTCAAAATTTCTTTGTGTATTACATATTACAGGTGTATACTATTATTTCAGGACAAGACATAAACATTGAACTGTTAAAAAAATTTTGCACTACCTGACAACTGCAGAAGTTTGATGCATTATCAAATTCGCTACTTTTCGTGGTGTAAAATAGCTAATTTTGTAAAACCACCGATATTTCAATGAAATAAATGCATCATGCAGTTGATAATAGAATTACTATTTCCAGTTTTACGTACTTAGTCAACATTTGTTGAAAATGTGGTTTTTTTGTGTGTATTTTTGTTTTTTGTGCGATAAATCATATTTTAATAATTACAAAATAATTACGAATGTTTGTAATGAATTACAATTTTAAAATAATTACAAATGTTTGCATTACATAGGTTGGCAATAATCCTTGAATAATAAAATTACTCAAGAATATAGACTAGTAATTTTATTATCTTTGAGTAATTTTATTTTCTTACGCCATACATTTTATTCTTTGTTTTATAAATACAAATAAAAATGAACAATAAAATTACTCAAAGATATAGACTATTAAATATTATTAATCTTTTTCTGCTTCAATAGAATACTTCTGTGGTGCATTGTTCGGTCCTTCAAAAAATAGCACCGTTGTATCACGCTCTTGAAAATCTCGAATGCGAAACTTACCATGCGAGTAATGCACACGTCCTTCATAAAATTTCACCTAGATTAAAAAAATTAATTCCGAAACAAAAATTAATTCATTAAAAGAGGTAAGGTGAAACAATTGCAGTACCCCTTCTCGAACTAAGCGTCCATTTCGAATAAGCATCATCGATCGTTCATTAAATTCATCACTTTTTGGAAAAAATGCAAAAGCACTGCGAGCTTTAAATCCAAAATCAATCGTTTGTGATCCGTTGATTGGAATGTAAATGCGAACATTTCTAAGTCCTTTCAATTCCTTCTGCTCTTCGGCCATAACGAAGAAATAACAAAAAAATGTGATGATAATTATTTGAATCATTAAAATTCCTAAAATAAACATATAATGGTTTTTGCAAAAATTAGAAAATTAAATGTGAATGTAAACGAATGAAACTTAATAAATAGATTTTGTAAGATTATCGAAATGACTGAACTTGTCTTGAAATTTAATTAGTTTATTGGATTACAAATTTCCAGCCCATTAGAAAGTTTCAAATTGAATTGCTCTCAGCAATAGAATAGCTATCTGCTCAAAAAAACGCATCAAAACCGTATATTTAAAGAAGGGCAATGTTTTAAGTTAATTTATTACGAATATTTGATGATAATTATGAATTTATTACGAATATTACGAATTTATTACGAATATTACAAGTGATTTCATAAAATAACATCAAATGCCGCGAGTATTCAAAATTCTACGTTATTTACAAATATCCTATTCGTATCTAAGAATATGATATTTCTTGAAGACTTTTTTAATATTACTTATAAGGATAACTATCAAACACATCGTTTTGTTAATTAATCATTGACATAATGAAAAAAGTATGAAAACAAAGTTTACTTTTAAAATTATTTGCAAAATTTCATTAAAATATACATGGAAAAAATCCGTAATATAATGATCAATAATGATTTAATAATAAAATGATTAATAATGATTAATCATTGTTTAACAATTTTTGACAGTTTTGGTTAACTTTAATTTTCTCACCAATAAATGAATGAATCAACATTATTGCGAAGTGATGAAAAACGATATTTTTTTTTTGGAAAAAATGGGAAATATCTTTAATTTTCGGAAAAATTGATTATTGTTCCGTATCAAAAGCACAATTATCCGGCTGCTATTCCGATTATTATTCCGACATTAGAAAACAATTACAATTTTATTTATATCTACAGTTTAATCAATAAAATGTCATATAATTTATCAATTAAGCATAATTTGGCGCGTTATTCCATCCACAGTGTTTTACTTTAATTAGCAGAAATTTTTTCTTAAATCATTTTATTGACTATTCAGATTTGTTGCCAAGTAAATGTATTAATTGCACCGATTTCTCTTTTAAATATAAATTTCAAAAAGCAAATTATTAAATTAAATTTTTGAAGTGTTAATTTAAAAATTAAAGTTTCATAATAAATCAATCAATCAAACAATTTAGTGAACCAATCGATTATTTCAGACCTCTCACATAAACTTGAAAATTACATAAAATTAAATTTATTAAATTGCATATAATTAATAAAATCTTCAATTATTAAAAGCAATATTTACTTTAATTTGCAACAAAAATTTTATTTATACAAAAAGTATTAGTATTTCATATCTCCTTATCTTATCATATCTTAAGTTATATTATTGTGTATCGCAGAAAATTAATATAAACATATCATTTCTTATCTGTGGGATAATTATACACTTTAACTGTAACAGATCATAAAAATGACTAACAGATAATAATAGTAAGAGCTGAAAATATTATATCATTTACTGTTATCATTACTAATAATATTGCAATATTTCATATATATTATTTTTAATTTAAATATTTTTCGTTTCAATTTTTAAGAAATTAAGTTAAATTTTTGATAAGTGATAAATTTTCTAATTAATGCAAGTTTAATTAGGATTGATTGAATTTAATTAATTCAAATCTAATTTCAAACAATCATTAGAGATAATATTTTTTTTGTTTATATATATTTTTTGTTATTATTTCCTTTTGCATTTAATATATACGGCATACTTAGGTAAAAATAACATACATAATTCCTCGTCTTTGTCTTTACTAAATAATATTTTTGAATAAATTGTTGTCAGATATTTTTTAAAGTAAATTTTAATTAGGTCAGTTTTTTGTAGATGGAATTAAAATTTCATTTTCGAATAATTTTATACATCTCAATTTTAGTTGTTTATTCAGCTTTTATTTTCTTTCATGAATTTGTTATTAGAAAAACATGGCACATGTTTATTTTTTTTCAAACAGTCGTTGATATTACAAATAATTTGAAAATTCAAAAGATTTGTGCATGAATGAGAAAATTATTAATAGTCAAAATATTTTGGTAATAATACTACGGTATTAATACGATAATAACAATAATACGATATTGGTAATAATACCATATTGCATTTCTCGAGTTTTCAGATTAAATTTTCAGATTGAGATAGATTAAATGATTGACTAAATTTTCTAAAATTATTATTTAATAATTTTACCTATCATAATAATTAAAAAATTGTTTTCTTTTTTTCAATTGCAGAGATAAGCAACATCTCTTCCTTCCTTGCTTTTCATCAATTATGAATGTATTTATCATTGCCAACTCTTCAAAGTTTGCATTTTCAAGAATTCTTTAAACTTTGCCATTTCATTGAGTAAATTTATTCGTTTCAATTTAATTGCAAATTTCGTTCAATTTTTCTTAGTGCATTTGACAATTATGTATTTTTCTTTTAAATTTCCAAATTCGATTTAAATTATTTAACAAATTAAGAAACTCATTAAATGCAGCGGAAATGGAAGTGTGTTGTTGATGGCTACCTATTTTATTATCTAAAATTTGAAATTATTTTTGGAACAGTAAAGGTCATTTTCAATACTTTTCTATTGCCTTTTCCTTTTCTTCCTTTCTTTTTCAGTCTTTAAATTTGTGAAATTTGCAATTTTTATGAAATTCTTTTTAATTCGAAGCAAAAAAGAGAAGAAGAAAAAGTAAGAAAAAAATTTATATTCGAAAAATATTAAATTGTCAACTAAAATGAAATAAATAAAAGTTTTTTTTTGTTCATTTCATTTAATTATTTTATCCAACGGAAATGATTATTTTATTAAATTAATTTCATATATCTTATTTTAATTAGTACCAATACATATTACAAAATATTAAAATGAAATAATAAACATATTCTTTTATAAGGGATGAAAGAAAACAAAGGAATTAATTTTGAGTGAAATTCAACTTATTGAGTCTGAAAAACAAATTTTTATTTTCCCTATAACAATTTTACTATAGGAATTATTATTTATTACTATTTGTTTTCTTTTATAAATACAAAAACACTTGAATAACGTATCAAAATTGTAGTTCATAAATTTCAATTTATAATCTTTATTGAAAGATAATCATTGTTTGATTATAGAGATGTATCGTTTTAATTCCGAATTTTTACATTCTTTGAAATTTTCCGAAACTTCGGTTACTTCAAATTACACAGACAGGATAAATGGCAAAACGTCCGATTCCTTCTTATGTTTCAGGAATAATTTCAGTTCAATGCTTTTGAATTATTTGAATTTTTTTAATAACTATTAAAATGAATTTTTTTTGATTAATTAAATAAGCATAATTTCATGAAAATACATGTGACTTCAAGAATTCAAAGAAATGCTATTTAGAATTTAAATTATATATGAAAGCAAACAATAATATATAGAGTAAGAATAATTTGCAATTAATAAAAATTTATAACACTCATTTCATTTTCTTATTAAATTAAAATGAAATTAAAATAAACAAAAATTTGATAATTTGTCTTGCTTACTGTAAATGTTTCCTTTTTTTCATATTGTTTTCTTTCTCTTTTTTTGTTTAATTAAACAAATTCTTATTTTAAAATTGAATAAATTTTTCTGATTCCTTTAATTCAATAATAGCTGACATAAATTTTAAATAATAAATAATTTAAAACTTAAGTGATTGCGTACTAAATTACTAAAATAAATTTATAAATTAGGTAAGAAATTAATTAAAATATTTGGCAATTGATGGTATGCATGTTTACTGCAACAACAAGAAGTGACCACTTCTCTTACAGATCATTCTTATTCAATTCAAGCTTACATTTTAATTCGAGAACTTTGAAAGGAGTAAAATAACGAAAGAAATATCAAATTTGAATAAGTAAAAATAGTTCGAATAAGATTATAAGCTTTAAAAAAATCTGGCAAATTAATTACACTAATTATTTATCAAATTAATGAAGCAACAGTACTAATTCATTCTAATAGTTATTTTGAAGAATGATGAAGTCATTATTAACAATATAATCTAATTAATATATTACTTAAATTCTATTTACAAAGGAAATTATAAAATTTCAAAATTTATTAGATTAAACAAAAGTATTGAATATTAACATAAATAAAATGTGCAATTATTCAATCACACTAATAGGTCGAAAATATGTTTGAGAAATGAATAAATACACAAAATAAATGAGTCATATTCAAAGATAAGTTTCGTTTTGAAAATAAAATCAAAAAAAGGTGTAAATGTGAATTTTTTCATTCTTCTTTTGCAAAAAATTTTTCTTTTAAAAAGTAAGCGGAATTGTCGCATGTTTCGTAGCAAAAATTGACGGAGAAGAACGAAACAAAACATTTCTCGTATCACTTTAAATAGTCGAAATTTGATAAAATATATATTATATGCGAAAATTTCATTTTACCTAAAAGTGATTTATTTCATAAGGATTTCTGATTTTTGAATCCATTCGAAAAGGTTTACATATATATTTATTTATTGTATATATATCATATATTTAATATTTACATATAATTCAAAAATTTTCTAAAAAACATATATGAGTATATTTTTTTGTATTAATAACATAATTATATATACATATTTTTTTAGAAAGATTTTAAATTATTTTTTCTAATTTACTAAACATAATGAAATGTAAATTGATCGTATAACAAAAGAAAGATGCACACAACTGTTGTTATAATGAAGTATAATTGCATTATTACCATAAATGACTATTTCAGGATAATTTATCATAGACTCATTAAGAAAACTTTTAAAATTAATTGAAATTTATAAATCGTAAAAATGTTTCATTTCAATTGGATTTTAATTTCATTTGCTATAAATTCAATGTATTAATATTAAAACAGTATTTTTTGAAGAAAAGAAAGTTTATTTATAATTTCCATTTTTAGTGATAAAAATCAAAAATTAATGTTATCAGTTGTATTGCACTGAAATTAATACAAAATTTTCTTCTCTATTGTTGCTTATTCAGCATTATTTTTTATTTGTACTTTTTTAAAATTCATTTCCTTCCATTTCAACTTTTTTTAATGAAATAATAAAAATAATTGATTGATTAGTATTCACGAAAATTCTGAAATATTTCTTTACAACCATTTTATTTGTGCAAAATAGAAAAGATTAAAAGAGTTATTTTCTTTTTTAGAAATATCAAAATAATGCAAAAAGACGAATTTATTAACTTTTAATTTTCATATTAAAAATTGTTCTTCATAATAATTTTTGTTATTTGACTTTACATTTAATTTTTAAAAATTTAATTACTTATTCATTCTTTAAATTTAAATACAAACAAAAACAACGACAGCAACTAATAAGAATTCATTTAAAAAAGAAATGAAAAATAAATCTCGGTTATAAAACAGTAAATTGCTAAATTGTGATATTATTATTGTCAGAATACTGCTACATTTATTTTGTAGAATTAATGTTTGAGTATATTGCGACATTCTTCCAATATATATATATATATATGATGAAGTGAGTGCCGAATATTCTTCAAATTTAATACTTTTCCTGCTATTCTTTTATGGAAAAAGCACAAAAAACATTTTATGAGCCTAATTAATCTAATTAATTAAAAAAAGGAAGCTAAAATTAAACTAAAATAAAAGCTTACAAAAACTTTTGCCATATTAATTTGCAATAAACATTGATTTAATCATTTCAATCAAATTATTTATAATTTAGAGTTGCATTTTTATTTTAAACATAAAATTTATAATCAATAAGTAATTTGCAGAAATAGTTAGCAAATATTTTACAAAATTAGTCGATGTTTTTTTGTTTTTATTTCTTAAAAATGAAAAAAATTTGATAAATGAGAAAATAAATAAAAGAAGAAAAATTTTTGCAATAAATTTTGCTTTTTGTTATATTTTTTGGATAAAAAAAGTGAAAAATTAGCGTTTTATTACGAAAGAATAAATAATAATTTCAGAGAGAAAAACAAAGAAAAAGTTTATAATTTTCTTATAATTTTATATTAAATTTGTAATTTTATTAATTTTTTAAATAGAGAAATTTCAGGTTTTGTTTAAATTTAATTTTTACATTTTTTGACTTACAAAACTTGTCGCAATGTTATTTTGTGCCACAATTGTCATTGTTTTAACAAATGAAAAGGATCAACGATAATGATTTTTCCATTGAACGGAAGGAAATTGGCAAAATTAAAATATCAAAGAAAAATAAAATTTTTTTTTAAAATTCTTTGACAAAGTATATTGGCAATAAGTAATTTTTCGACTTTTTTTCTCTTTCTCTTTTTTCATTTGTTCTTATTGCGCTGTAATTTATCAATTTTGCATCTAAAATTTTCTCCACCGGAAATTTAATTTGACCTATCTTTCCTTTTTATAATTTACAAAAATTATTGCGCATTTGATAAGACACGTATGATAATATATATTTGTAATACACGTATGATAATACATATTTGATAAGACACGTATGATAATACATATTTGATAAGACGTATGATAATACATATTTGATAATACACTTAGCTTCTGAAAGCTTAGTAATAAAAATATTCTATTATCATTTTTAGTCATTGCCAAATAAATTAACAAAAAAAATTATACAAAAAATGAAGCGTTTTTACATTTATTACAAAAAATTTTAAAGCAATTTTTTTTTGTTGATAATGATAGCGATAGTGATATCATTATCATCAGAAAGCTTAGCGACAATGCTTATTATCCGTAATATTATGCACGAATGAAATATTTCAATGTGTGCTGCAAAAGATTTTTGAAGCGATTTCTTTTCCAATAATAATTAATAATAATAATAATAATAATAATAATTGACAATAATAATAATTAACAATAATAATAATAACATTGTCTTTGGATAATTTCATTAAAAATAGGCAACATTTCTTAGAAATCATAAAAAATAATTTACTGTTTGAAAAAAACAAAACAAAAAAATGAGAAAAGAAAATGAAATGTTAAATAATAAAACTTCAGAGAATGCTATAATAGTACTTTTCATATGTGTCATACATAAATGGAAATATAATTTGCAACAGTAAATGACAGTAACCTTTCATTAAAGTTTAAAATGATAGGACAAAACAAAAGAATTTTGAAGATTCAATTGAACAACGATTGACAATTTTAATTTTTTACATAAAATAAATACAGATGGTTAAATTTTAGAAAGAATAGTATTCTTTCAAAGGTATGCATCACTAATGATAATGATAATTAATGCTGAAAACAAAAAGATTACGGTAACATTTTAGCTTAAATCAAAATTATCATTTAAAAAATGTTACCCTAAAATACTATTATATTATATTCTAAGGTTTATGAAATTTTCAGATTATTTTGATTTTAAATTTTTTAAAATAAACATTTTATTCGATAAATTTTACAATTTTGTTAATAACTAAAATTAAATTGAAAATTATTAAATCAATTTTTCAGCACTTTACAACAAACTGTCTCTTAAAACTTTTGCTATAATAATCGATCGAATCAAAAAGTGCAAAAGGAAGAAAAACTTAAAAATTCCTACAAATTCAAGTAAAAATCAAAATGTACTCATTTGATCAAAGGAAGGCCAAAAGACTTTTCTTACAAATTAGTTTATTTCATTTTAGTTAAATTATTATTAATTTGTATAAAAGGACAAAATATAAAAATGGAAGTAGGAAGAAAAAACCTGTTTAAAATTATGCTAATTGTTAGTTTTAATTGAATAATAAAATGAACAAAAAGAGTGACCTTTCCAAAAAATTTTTCGTCTAATTAATAGGTCAAAGTTGAAACTAATTGAAACATAAATTCAGAATGGGTAAAATATTTCAATTAATATAATCTTTTGGTGGGAACCATAATTTAGATAGAATATTGATGAATTTTGGAATATCCATGTTTGTCAGAAATAGCATTTGCTGAGATTGAATAATTAATTTTTTGATTATATGTTAACAAAGTTTGGCTCTATTTTGCTTTGAATGATATTTGATGAATTTTATAGGAGAAAATGAGAACAGAACCGTGTCATACTGTATTTGTTTATTTTTATTAATACCTTAAAAAAGTAAAAAGAAAATCGCCCATGATATTTTAATTATTCTCTCTCTTCTAAATTTAATTTCATCATTTGGAGGAAATCGAATTTTGATTTGAATTATATTTAAAATTTCATTTCTTCTTTTCACCTTCCATTTTATATTGTTTCGTTTTTATTTTGAAAAAATAATAGAAATGATAATGATATGAAGAAAATCACACAGCAAAATATCCCATCAATTAAAATATTAGAACATATTATAATTTAACTTTGAAAAGGGAAAAAATTTCTATTATTTGATAATTAATTCAATTATAATAATAGAATTTTCAAAATGATTAAAAAATTTTTGGGACATGCAAAATATTTATCAATTATTTTATCAAATATAATAAATGAATAAGCAAGAATAAACTTTTTTTTAAGCAAAAAAACAACAATTGATTAGAAAATCAATAATTGCTTAATTTCTGAATAAAGAATTGATTAGAAAATCAATAATTGCTATTAATTGCTTAATAATTGCATTAAAGTGATAAGAGAACGAAATTTAAAATGTTGAAAAATAATAATTTCTGAAGATGTTAACGAACAAATAAATTAATTTTGGCCTAATAAATTATGATTACTTCATATATATTACAAATTATATTAATTATCATATCGATGTTAATATCTAATTGTTCCAAATATTATTTATTTCAATAACGTTACTATTATTGCACTGATAAATTTGTAATCTCAATAATGTTACCACACCAACGAATATTTTCTTCAGCTCTTATTCCAAATAATTTCAAATACCATCTGCTTGAACTATCATGTAGTGAAGTTTCGTTATCAATAATGTTTTATTGATAATTTATAATTAGAACTACTATGTCGATATATTGTATGTATTATAAACCGCAATAATTACCGTAATAATCATTATATTGCTACCTATATTGTTCATTGAGATGGCATTAGAGCTAAGCAAAATTACACAGACAATTTTTCAGTAAATTTTGTAAATTATTTCAACTTCTTCATTTTTCTTATGATACGACAATATCATGCATAAATTTGATAATAAGCTTCGGTGCATTTTATTGAATACAAATGTTTGAATATTTAATAATCTCCTTCCTAAATTACTCCTAAAATTTTTCATAAAATTTAACAGGAAATGATGCATGAGAGAGTGAGAGAGAGAAAGAAAGAAAGAAGGTAAAAGATATATTTGCTGAAACGAGGACATTAATCATATTTCTTAAAACAAACGCAATTTTAACATTGCGAAGTGAGGAAATGAGTTGAAGGCGATGATGATGACAATGATGATAATGAAATAATGACAATGATGATAATGAGTGCAATGGTTACAATAGGTGAAAAGAAATGAAATTTCATAAGTATTTCCGGCTAGACACAATTATAGCAATAGAAACTAACAAATGATGAAATAAAGAAGAGAATGGCAGAAATGATAAAAACGAAGAGATCAACCGGTTTTCAGGAAATGATCAGAATGAATTAACGACCAACGACAAACATTTGTAAATGAAAGACAAAAATGGACAAGAAAAATAATTTTCGTTTTATCATTTTTTCTTACCTCTCTTTTAAATATACTGAGTATTCTACCCGGACACACTATAAAAAAAGAAAGATAAGAAGTCATAAATAGCAGGTAAAGAGGAAATTTAATACAATCTTTTCATTTGTGAAGTACAGAATGGTTCATTTTCAGTGATTTCATTTACACTCATTTTTTAAAATTTAACTAAGTTTTTAACTTATGGTTGTTACAGTTTTATTTAATTATATTTATTTGATATTAAAATTTTTGCCATTTAAGTAAAATTCGAGCTCAATCTAATTACTGTATATATAGTAAAAAGATTATATATATATTTTTTTCATCCATTATGGCCCATTCGATATTGAAATTTATATATGTATTATGTGGTTCCATTTATCGATATTTAAATATTCGATTCAATTTTCTATTATTTAATCCGTTTAATTACAAATATTCGGTATTAAAATTTATACTTGTTAACAAAATTCCATCATATCTGTTATCTAATATTCATTATATACTTACCATTTTATACTTATCAGCTTATTCGATATCTTGCAAAAAAAAAGTAACTGATATATTTTTGTCGAAGTTTATAATTTTTGTGCTTACAACTGATACCTGTATTTATAGATACTATTGTTAATTGAAGATAATAAACCATATAAATCAAATGATGAGCAATTATAGCACTGTCATATTTATGATATGTTTCATTGGTGAGATTTTTTTCTTCACTTTCTTATTCTTTTCAATTGATAATTAAAAAATTTTTACAATTACAGATTATCACTTCTTATCAATGAGATTAATAATCAAATAGATGTCATTAGAACTTTTCTCATATAATCAAATTGTTCTTACAGTTTCAAGCTCGAAGCTAAATTTAAAGCAAATTAAATCAATTATCTAAATCAATCAAATTTCATTTCCTTAAGTGGGTATAGTAATTTATGATTATTTACATTACCATTCTTTTCCTAATAAAACAAATATTTAATTGTTTGAAACAAAAATTACTCATAAGAATTGCTAGGAAATAAAATTTAAAAAAAGTTTCAAAAATGGGTATTACGAATTTTTTTGATATGTAAATTATTTGTAGTTGTATTAAACGCTGCATGTGATCAAGGGTGGCGATTTTCACCGCATTCTCGAAAATGTTATAAATATTTTCCCAAAGCAGTAACATGGAGTGAAGCTGAATTTCATTGTGTGATGCTAAATGGTCATCAATTATCAATACATAATTCGTGGGAGAATAAATTTGCTAAAGGTAATACATTTTATTTCTGTTGAATTTTATTTACAGCTTCGATGGGATGAAATACTTATAAATATTATGTTTGCAAACTAAAATCTTTCATTTTTTCATTTATATATAAAATGAATTGGAATAAGTACCATAATGAAAAAAAATTTTTTTAGATAAATTATTAAACAAACACAATTAAAATTATATTTTCTAAAATTACAATTTTATGGAAATCTTATCAAAAACTGACTTCAGCAATACTAATATTATCTTAGTGACAAGGAAATTATTCAGATATAATGTTAAAAAAGGAATTAGTACAAATGTTATCATTGTCACATTAATCTTATTAATATTTATCGTATCATTATCAACCTTGATCAATATCAGCCATATTTTTTGAGAAGGGTCAAAGATTAATAACAAGATTTGTGTGATACCGATATAACTATACAAAAATTTATTAAAATTTTATACAAAAATTTTAATAAATTTAAAATATAAAAATTAATAATTTAAAAAATATTTTCATTAAAATTCAATTACAATGAAAAAATTTGCTGCAAATTGATGGAACAGAAATCTGTAAAATGAATCATCAATACTATTAAAATTGTGACCTTTTGTAAATATTTGAGGCATTTGCAAAGATTGCAATTTTCTAATTAATTAATAATGTATATTAATACATGTATATTAATACAATAATATTAATATACAGTAATATACAACTCTCTAATTAACACATTGTTTGTTGGAAGATAGGTATCTAACTTATCGATTTATCACCTGAACGCATTAACAAACATTATTTCAAAGAAAGATCATTTTTTTATAAACGAAAATTTATTAAATTCTAAAATATAGATCGACCTAAGCAAATTAGCAATCCAGATTTGAAACTTTCTAAGCTAATATTATCGATGATCAATATTAAATGATGATATATATATTCATCTTTCAAAATAATCCAACATTTAAATTTAAGCGTAGGATTAAAATTGCTGATTCAGTTATGCTTATTAATTCTGCAATTTTCTGTCATTTTAGAAATAGCCCGTGACGGGAAAGAGGTATGGCTTGGTTCTGCGAAATTTGGCAAATTGGCCAAATCCGAATGGACTGATAAAACACCATTCAATTTCAAAGGCTGGAAAAATGGTTTATTTTTGATTATTCAACATTTCCTGTTCTTTTATTTTAATAAATTAAAAATTTTTTAGTTGAATTTTATTAAAACTTTTCAGTGATAAAATATTTGATTTATTTCAACTGAAAAGTCATAAATGATTAATTTGCTCATTTACTTATGAATGTTTTGTAATATTTAACAGTTCTATCAATTTTATCCTAGCTTGTTATGCAAGCAATTATCATTACTACCACAATTATTGCATGTTTCTAAGGATTCGGAAATCACTAATGAAAATAAATTTCTTAAATTTCACGTTCTTCTTGAATTTATGCTATAAAAAAATTAATAAGTTACTAAATGTATTGCTAAAATTTATAGGTAAAGAATCCTTAATTAAATTAATACGGCCATGCACTAAAATGAATGTAACAAATGGTGAATGGTTTCAAAGTTGCTGTCGAATAGTTGCACCATATATTTGTCAGAAAAATCTGCAACCTATGAAACTTCATATTAACAACAAGCAGGTAAATAATTATTTATAAATTCAATTAATTGAAGTAACTCTAGAAGTAGATAATTGCTGCGTAATTTTGTAAACTTCTTTTTTTTAAAAGCATAACAAATATATTCCGATCATACTTGCAAAAAACGAATCAATATTGGTATTTTTTAGCATTAAAGCTTATTACAATATTATAACAACGATTTTTTTTCAGAATATGTTTCCATCCTAAAAAATGGCATTTGAATTATAATACAACGTTTTATTGCTATTATAATAGTTTACAAATTTTGTTGATATCATATTTTTGTTGCAGAATAGCTACGATACGAGTTGAAAAAATTGTTTCCAAATCAACGGTGACGACTTCTATTGAGGAAATAACAATAACACATATTGTTATCTGGTATTTCTCTACTTATGTTTGAAAATTTATTTCGTGCTTTAATTCCGTAACATTTCAAACCATTAAGGAATAATTTATCGTTTTTTTTCAAATGGTCAGTACTAAAATGCCACATGCAAATAAATTAAAAAATTAAATTTATTAACATTTGAAATCATTTTAAATAATAAAGTAGAAAGAAGAAAAAAATGAAATAATAGAAATGAAATTTAACCAAAATTATTGTGTTTGTTAAATAAGTGACGAAATTATTCCATGTGATATAGTTTGAAAAAAAACTTTTAAATATTTATTTTACAAAGATCTGTTTTACTAACAATTTATGACATATCATTGAAATAATTGTTGACGGGTTTTTTCTTGATTGTAACAGCATCTGCCAAAATGAATATATCTTAAATTATCATTTATCCCTCTTTATTTGAACTTTGTATACAATGATAGCATTTCTTCCAAATGCAATTTCAATTTAACATTTGAGCTGTTATTTAATAATTTCATTACTTCTTTTTATCACATTGTTAGGCAAAGAAAAAATAAAGAAAATATCAATATAATTTAATGTGATAAGAAAATTTTTTCCGGTTACATCAATTTTTACTAGTTAATATTAACCAGACAACATTATTTTTCTTTAAATTAATAATATTATTAGTATAAAAGTTCTCATTATTATACTAGCAATATATCAATAATTGATAATAATACTGTTATACTAGTTATATATTATCTTTTTCTCTCATTCCTTTGTCTATATTTCAGTTTAATTAGTTGATAGCCATATTACATTGAAAATGTTGACATCCTCGTCTTCACTACTAATTATTATGACGAAATGAAATGTTTAAACAAATCTGATCACACTGATATTATCACTAACCACATACATTACTGAAGAATATGGAATAATGATGTATTGTCATGATTACCCTATTTGCGCACCACTCATTTCGAACGTGGAAAAAGCTTAAACTAACATTATTGTTCGTTGTTGAATAAAAACGAGGAAGAATCAATTTCATTCATAAAATTCATCCAACCAACGTCAATTGTTAGAACAATTCCATCCCATATTGAGTTTTTCCCAAGAGATCAAACCACACCAACAAGTTTTTCCGCTTTTTGTGGTCCACCTATCCATCCATTCCCTTTTTCCATACACAGAAGCATTAATAATCCAAGACTTAACCAAATATAGAGCAAAAAATTACCGCCGCGATTTCAGAGCAAGTCTTAGCCCTTTAATAACCTCAATATAATCGTGTCTTACAGCATTCGCAAGCTTCGCTTTTGTCCCTATCTCTACATGATAAGAAACAACAAGTTTTCTATCAGATTTGGTTCCAATTCCAGATAGCCAAATTTTCACTCATTTTCAACCTTACTCTCAGGTTTCATTTCTGAATTCGACTAATCATTCATTGCTTCAATTAGAAATTTCTCTCTATAAATCTTAGAAAACTGGAATGTCATTAATACTATCTTTGACCTAAATAATGCGATACCTCCTACTTTCAAGGCCATCGTTAATACAAGTCAGAAAAATTAATTATCTCTTATTTGCAAGGTAAAAAAATCTAAAGAGTGAAATATCAACATCCTATCGCGAAAGACATTAGGAACTTGATCAACCCTCTAAGCGTTTGGGATGTTTCGAATATTTAGCGTAAAACAGCTTCTCATTACGGTAGATGTGCGGAATGTTGTAACATTCCATTATTTCTATTACATCCACAATATTACAATTTTAGGTAAAACAATTTTAAGGTAATTTCTTGACTTCACCACAACTTGCATTGTTAGTTTTAATAAAACTTAACAACAATTGGTATATGTATGATATCATACAGTTGCGAATTCAGACTAATTTTTCATATGACCACTTACAAATGTATAAATATGCTATCCATGATCTCACAATAAATATTTGCATATTTGCATAAAACATTTACTTAAAACTTTTGTCGACAAAAACGCAAGTGAATGCACTTCGTCATGATAAGAGACAAAGAAGGTAGAAAGAAATCAGAGCACTTGAGAGAAATGAAATGAAGTAGAGCAATACTATAAATATATAATAAAAACTTATAATGAAAAAAGAGGAAAAGTAAAAATCAAACATACAAGCGCAGAATAATAAAAGCTAAAAATATCATGGCAAATATCAACATTAAATAGTAAATTTTATAAATCAAAAAGTAAAAAGGCATATAAATGTTGATAGTGTGAAGCAGTTGGAATATATAATTCATTGAAAGACGAGAAATACAATGCTAAAGATAAGCATAATTTATAAGTTAAAAAATAAATGCCAATGAATAAAATATCAATTGTTCCATTTAAAAAAGCTTATTGTAATTGATCAAGGAACGAAAAATCAAATAACAAATAATTAATAGATCAAAGATTAATTCAGATCAATCCCTTATAATGACAGCACAAAAATTAATAGAATTTACATCATTTCACTTCATTAGTCTCATAAGTATCTTGAACAGCTTAAAATAGCAATAAAAGCCATCGAATACTGATGCGTAAACTGCATATTTTTTGCCAATAAAAAACGAACATTCATGGTAAAAATTGCATCATTTTGCGTTTTTATCATTTTAGCAAAATCTTGTACTATAACACGAGTTCTATATCACATTTTCTTAGCATAATCAAAGTTAAATTATCACACAATATTAATTCTTGAGACTTGAAATTTGCAAAAATTATGAATCGACTACATATTACATAAAAAAGTTTTTCCCTAATCTAGACAAAAACAAACAAAAAAAATGGTGATTCTTTTCATTTTGATACGAAGACTCAAGCTGCTGCTTCAAGTATTTTTATTGATATTCATCACTGAACATATTACTGATGGATCGCAAGCTTTCTTCAAGAATTCATGATTTAATAGAAGAGATGCTGTAGCACGCTTCTTTACATCGCGGATCAACATTTGCGAAATAAACGAAGCTAATTCAGGAGAAACCTATCAAAAAAATTCAAATTGGAGAATAAACAGTGTAAATAAGATTCGATTCACTACTTTTTGTCTCCTACACAGAATTTACGAACTTTTTCTGAATTATTTAGAGTTAATTCTAAATTTAGAATTAATTTAATGTATAATACTCACGTTCACAGATTCACTGATCTTTGGAGGTGTATTATCACGAATCATTTTCATTGCTTGCAAAGGTTGCACATTAAAAAGTGGCGGCTCTCCCTGCACCATTTCAATGACCATTATACCCAGCGACCAAATATCAGCTTCGGTACCGTATGGTAACCTATTTATTACCTAAATAGAATTTTTTTTCTTTAAACCACGAAACCATTTCAGCAATTTCGAAAGAAACGAAGTTAAACGAAGAAAAGCAACACTGTTATTTAGATTCCTTTACGGTGTAAATCTGAATAGTTGTTTACGAAAAACAACTAAGATGAAAAACAAAAATAGGTGAATAGATAAAACAAACTTCCGGCGACATCCAATACGGTGTTCCAACAAGGCTACGCCGCTGTGGTATATCAACTGATAACTGTCCACAGAAACCAAAATCAGAAATTTTCGCTACACCATTTTTTGTAAGCAATATTGAATCACTTTTAATATCACGATGTACGACGCCTTTGGAATGCAAATATTCCAGCGCCTTCAAACACTGCGCACAAATAGTTGCTATTGTTGGTTCATCGATCCTGATAAGGATTAAAAGTATAAAGGACTGAAGATATTTTTCTAGTTTCAAAAAACTCGAGACAAACCATTTTTAACGAATACAAAGAAAAGACGAATTTCATTAAACCTTGCAAAAAATATTAGCACATGGAACAATTTCTTCAAAATTCTGCAACCTTATCTGAGTGATAATATCGGTCAGTGCTCCGCCTTCCATATATTCCATCAATACCCACAATTCATCACCTACCAAATAGGAGCCATACATTTCAACAACATTAGGGTGCTCGTAATCACGCATAATTAGAACCTTAAAATTTTTTCAAGAAAAAACGCAAGAAAATCATCAAACAAACACATGACAGTTTAATTTGAATATTTCAAACCTTTTACCTCATTAAATAACAGTTCCCTTCGTTGCTGTTTCAAAATGTTCATTTTTTTTACAGCAATTTTTCTTCCAGTTGAAATCTGAAATTCAATAACTGCCTTACCTTATATTAAGTATAAATTACTTCAACCTAACAGTGATATTTTGGCCACTTGCTTTCAAGGAACATAATAAAGATGTGCAGTAAAATATAAAATAATAGTTCGGTCATATTGAATCATCTCATGCAAATATGGAGAGCAATCTATGAGAACAAATGAAGAAACAATGATAAGATGCGAAAAATGATAACGCTCATATGAAAAGTAAAAAAAATAAAAGGAAAGAACGTCCACTTATTTACCTGATCGGCAGTTACAACGGTACCAGTGGAACCTTCACCAATTTGTGCATAATTTGTCAAGTCTGTTCGAGGATCTCCTGATAATACAACCATTTTCAATGCATCACGAAACTAAAAAAATATCAATTTTGGTTATATTTTTTTAAATGTAAAAAGTCAGCCCATATCTACTCGATGCAACTATATCCATATTCCTGCATTACTTGACCTCTTCTATTCTGAGATGCATGTTACTCACAAATCAGAAAATCGTTTCCTTTGCTATGCATGATTTTAGAAGAAACGAAAGAAGCTGCTTATTTGGTTAATAGAAGCAATGTCATTTTCAAGAAGTCAAAAAAACCTCGACTACTGAAAAACAAACTAAAAAAGAAACAGAATATACACTTCAAACCTCCTCATTTGATAGTCGATTATGAGAATCCTCTCGTTTCTGCCGCACATTATTATACCCCGCTGAATTATTGGGTCTATATGCTGATGCTTCATTATATGGTAATGTTGATGGCGAGGGGTTCATTTCAACTTGTAGCTAAAAATTTCAAGGAGTGAAATGGAGCATTCAAAGAAAATGCATCAATAATATTCCATGTATCTTATTTCAGTTTAGATATAAAAACTTGGAATACTACGAAAATACGAAAAGCTACTACATAAATAGAAAGAAATTATTGTTTAAATTCAATATGTGAAGCACCAGACAAAAGAACGTTGCTCAAACCAAATCATCTTTGGAGAACTATTTATAATTAACGTCTACATGAAAATGATATAAAAACGTTATTATTCATATAAAAAGATGATTATTATCATGGTTTCATTCATAGTGATTGCAGAAATTGCTCAGAAATTATAAGAAATAAGCTTGCATAAAGAAACCCACTCCATTACTGCAGAGAAAATTTGATTGTTGCAGTGAAGCATAACTTTTCGGATACACTTCAACAGCATTTGATAAATCGAATTGTGAAAGGCAAGAAGAGTTCTGTTGCAAATCCACAGGCTGTAGTATGCCTTCAATGAAAAAAGAAACATAAAACATTCTTGAGATTAAAAGAGTAAAAAAATGTAGCGGAAATGTATCTATCAAAAAATATTTGTCAGCTTTCTTTCTTCTTCCATCAATAGTGTTTAAAATTATAAAGCTTTTGCCCCAACTCCTTACCACTTTGCCATTTTGAGGTTCGCGGAAAGTTCATTTCTACTGGACTGAGTTTTTGAAATTTGAAAGACGGATGTTGCTGGGCGTGATGTTTTGGTTGCATACCAAAGAAAGGTATAGATAATGATCTAAATGAAGAAATTAGGACGCAAAATGAATGCATACGAATGAAGTTGTGAAGTTACGATAATATGAATGCCTACATTCTATGAAATTTTACAAAAAATTGGCAGTTTTGTAAAGAACTGAGTTCACCCACTTTTAAATCAATGTAAAGAACGAAAGCATACAATTGCGGAAAGCGTGTGCATGTTTCTGACGTGCTTGTAAAATCATTCTGCATACCATCTTGCAATTCAGCATGATCTTTTCGTAGCTCACTGTTCATTGATACACCACTGAAACTAATTTCTCTGGAATACAGTCACTGCATAACATTCATTGGTTGGATAGAGTGAATATTTAAAATCATATTTTTAAGGCCATACTAGTATACATTCTCTCTCTGTCTCTATATATATATGTATATATTAAAGAGAAAAGTGGTTGATATCTAATCGAAAAAAACCTAAACTTTATGAAAAATTTGACCTAATTTACTCATTAATAAGATTAATTAAATCTCCTAAAACCCTTTTTTTGTTTCAAAAATTCATTTTGGTTTTCTTCATGTAGCATTTACAACTTGAATTCTAGTTAAATACTAAATACTTCAGACACGGCAGTGGCATGTCTCCACGAACTACTGTCTTGATTTCTGCTATTTCCGTCGGTGTAATACAACTGGGATCAATCATTGGACGTGGACGACCTCGTCTATTCGGAGTTATACCAATTATAGCTTGCCACTGCTAAAAAATATTGCAGATTTTGCTACAAAAGCAATATTCCAGAAAAAAGAGATAGTGAAAAGTATTCCTATTACATATGTCTTTAAACTGTAATGCCAACCACATTGGTGGATTGATTAATACCGAATTACTTCACTGATAAAATTATATGAAACCAAGGTTTTTATATATAATCATCCTTAAGCAACTGGACCATCTAGTAAAACTGCAAACATTAACAACTTAACTTACTTATTTATATACAATCATATAAAAATGTATTAAATGGTGCATAAACAAAAACTATAGAATAAATATGTCGACAAAATCAGAAAATCGAGCTCGCGAAAATATCTTAAAAAGGAATATATCCATATAACACATTGAAGAAACCTTTGGCAAACCATGATATTGGCCGGTAATAGGATCAAATCCTGCATGATAACGATGCTCAAAATTAGTTGGCATTGAAATCTCCACCTTCTTTGTACGTCTTCGAATGGACATCTGAACGATGAAAACGGAAATGAAATCAAGCATGTGCTAATATTGTTATATCAAAAATTCAAAATACTGTTTCTGGAAGTACTTTAGAAAGAAAAACGAATACGGTAATTAATAAAAAATGACCTAACATGCCAATATGATTTATTGTTTACCTTGAATAGAATCTTCGATATTAATTAGTTGAATTATTTGGTTGGTATTACTCTTCGTCTCCGTAAATGTACTTCATCCTTTCTCCAATAGTTCCCCGCCCATTTGAACTTATTTAAACTACATCCATCATTTTATGATTCGGCTGCATAAAACGATACATTTTACCCCAACATTTCCATATATATATATATATATATATATATATCCCGTTCAAATATGATGCTATGCTAATTAGCTTTCACAAAGATCTGGCAGACTTCTTACCCCACACCCATTTAATTTACAACTGAACTAAAACACTGAGAACTCACAAATCCATTAATTACTAAATTCCATCCTAAGGCTGCGCGAGACGGCATGAAATTTGAAAATCTCAACGGTTGATATATTTTAAGTTAACCTTGTACTCTTCGATTATGAAGTGTCTTAGGCTACCACATCAGTAGTTTATGTTTGTAATACGATTGTATGATATTACGATAGGACAGTTCGAGTTACGTTAAACACTATGGTTTACGGTCAACATGTTGTACATTTTAGTATTATCAGATTGGTGCTGCTAATCCACGGTTTACATGATGCTGATACGGTATTTCTTGAAATATTAATTAGATAATATTTTTGAATTTCTAATATATGAATTAATCAGGTATATTATTCCAATTAATCAGGTATATTGGTTGGGTACATTATTAATTTCAGGTATATCATTCCAGGAAAAATTCCAAATATTCAATCATATCCGAATATTTTCTAATCAATAGAAAATCTGTTCTTTTTTTCATGTTACATTGATACAATTGAGAAATTTGATTATTATCCCATAAAAATTACTTTCATGAAGTCCTTTGTTTCTTTAATTGTTGCAGTTTTTAATTGTTCCTTCATAAATCAATTTGTAATTAATAAAGACCGTAACAATATTTTCTTTTCCTCTTTCCAAAAATTTTCTTTTTTCATTTTATTTTGGCTTAGAATTAAGCCGAAGTATCAAATTTTAAAATGCTTTGTTGATTCATGTAATTTTTCCATATCAATGAAATTATCATTACTTACTTCAATATGGAAACAAAAAGTTGAAATTTTATCTCTAATTTACTGCTAATAAAATCGACGAACAAATATTATATTAGATATACTATTTTAGTAGCAAAAATACGGCATTTAAGGATTATTTTGATATTAGCATTTTAAATGATTTTCAAAATTGAAATAATTTTGTAAAATAACAAATATGAGAAGAATTAATTCCTTGGCGAAATATCTTTCTAATTTTTTTCGAAAAAAATTAACAATTTACTTTCATTTGCATAAGTTGATGATAAGACATTTTATTTTGCTTATTTCTTCAGACCCATTTAAGATTTCTTGAAGATAGAAGGAACACAGAAAATATTCATTTTGTTGTTGTCAATGATAATAACAGCTGATAATATTAATGTTAAATTTTAATCTTGGAAAATGTGTACTTTTTGATAAAATGTTTACTAAAATTTTTATTGCTTTGAAAAAGATTTCTTTCAAACCTATTTTTTATTTAAAGGTATGTGAGGAAAAGAAATTGATTCGATAAATATTGCGAGTACTTCCAAATTTAAAAGAAAAAGAAATTCTCATGCACAATAAGATATTACTAAATTTAATAACTAATGCAGGAAATATAGCATTACATGGAGGAGATTATTGTGAAAATCTTTTAAAGATATCAGGAAAATAAAGATGTAATTATTAAAAATTAGGGGTGTAAGCAATGCTTAAAAAAGCATTAAAAGCGATGGAAAATCGACTATTAGCAATTAATTATATTTATTATTAATAGATAACAGCGGTGGATATGCTATTAACGAATAATTACGTGGAAAAAATTCTTTGCCTTATTTGTGCAAATGAATTATATTAAAAAATCGGATTTTAAAACTGTTTTCTTAAAATTGTCTTTGTGAGTTAGCCAAACATCCATATTTTGCCACACATTTCCAGCAACCGAAAACAAATAATAGCAATTTATTTCTGTCTGAAACTAATTTCTGGCCAATAATACGGCATAGAAAAAGAATGTATGAACAGCAAATGAAATGCTGGAAAAATATGATATTGAAAATCCAATCTGAATAAGTTTTGGTATAGAAACTCTTGCAAAATGAAACATGCAAGTCGCTTTCAAGAGACAAGTATGGCAATGGACAACTAGGGAGACACTTGCAGTTAACTGGAAAGAGAGCGAAATAGCTAACAACAACAGTACATAGTAAAGGTTAAAGAAAGCAAAAAGAAATATCCAGTCATAATATATAGGATTCCCGTTAGAAATGGGAATAATTTGTAAGAAAGTACCACTGAAAATCCACAAAAAATCGAACTGAAAGCTATGGCTGTCGGAAATGTATATCAAATATTAATAATAATTTTATTCAGAACAAATAATAACCTTTCCATTAGAGAGAATAACAATAGTTACGATGAAATACGGAAAAAAAAGTTAAAAGTTTGTTGAATACACTGACTATCTTTCACAAACAAATTAAATTTGATTTAATATTTGAAATTATAATTTTATAATTTGACGTAATACTTGCTAACAACTGAATATTGCTCAGATGTTGAGATCTTTCTATGATAGTTCGAGTATCATCTGCGAATTTCTTTTTCCCACATTTGCTTCATAATTTCCATTTGTCGTTGTCCTGACAATTCATGTCCCACTCTATTAGATCGACCGCATCCAAATGGAAGTAACCATTCAATGATCTGATCATGCATACGTCCCACTCTGACGATCAATAAAAGAGGTATAGCATTGATGAATATTGCAAACGAAAGACTTGTGATTTCCTACAATCACAAGACAGTATTACAATGCAGTGGCAACAGATATTGTTATAACAAAAGAGATTAAAGCAAATTAGGTATGAATAACATTCAGCATATCAAAATTGTTTTTTTGTATCTTATCAAGCACTCAATATTTGTTTTGATAGAAAGACAGCCTTCAGTCAATGTTTACAATGCTAGACATCGTAATGGCAACTAATCTCTACGTATTAATGTTGAATATTTTATGAATACATACAATTTTTAGCCCTAATTATAATTTGTAGTAATCAATTACTTTCGAAATTGCAAAATATAAGAGGTCGGCCGAGAAAAAATGTGTCAAAAAGAATATTCCTGACAGGTTGAGGAGGGAAGTTATGATAAACATTATGGTTGCTATAAACATCGTCTTTGATGTTTTCATATTTTCTCGGATTTGATAACGTGATGATAATGAATCCACTGCTACTCGCATTTGAAGTCTAAATTAGAATATATCTAAGACGCAAAAAAAGCGTAAACCTTCAAGTTATAAATTCTTAATTACAGGTAAACCTGAAAAGAATCAAAATTGTTACATTACATTGCATCTTCATTTGGTAACAGTAAAGATGCCATTTCTGTAAAAGTAATTGTTTCAGGAGAATGATATACTAACATCATTTTTCTCTTGCTGATTATGCGTGCTATCAGAAGCAGAAAGAATATGCAAATCAGCGTCGGTATTTCCAATACCAAATTTATATACTTGACTGGACTGGTGGTAACCGAAGAGCAATAACTTTTGTTGGTTTTCTGGCTTTGATACAGTACCAATACCGCTATATTTTTGATGCCTAGTGCCAATTGAACCCACTAAAAAAAAATTCTTTAATTTTCAATTCACTACTCTTCAGAAGTTGTGTGATTACTACTTGTTATTCCGTTCCACTGATTTTGTACAATTTTTTAAGTGTGATTTATTTTTTGTATTAGTTTATTTAACAAATGAAAATGAACCGTCAAAGGTATGAAAGCAAGAGCAATTGGATATTTCCATTTTTGATAACGATGATAAAAGCACATAGCAATAAATCGTTCAGTAGTAATTGCGATGAATGCATATCGAAGGCATTCGACGGGCGCTATTTTAGAAATATTCAAAATTGAGCATCCAACAAAATCCTCCAAGAAGAAACATTGATCCTAAAATTATACAAAATTATATAAAATTAAGATTTGATAAAAGCAATAAATCATTGAAGGATTTGATAAAAAGGCTTTTGGCGAACTTTTTTTACTAATGCTGAATTTGCTGCACAATTTTAAAGCAAAGTTTGATTAAAATGCGTCGAGATAAATGCAACCTTATGAGGGTATAACCTTATTGCTTAAAGCTTATAACCTTATAAGTTATCATGCGATATATAAAATTGGATGATCGGAAAACGGCTACAAATGATCGAAGAAGTAATAAAACCAGCAAATTTGTCAACAATATCCTCAAATTTATATGGAATATCTGAAAA